>VYZR01099317.1:30352-40588 GCA_013400675.1 Oxylabes madagascariensis | reverse complement strand
GCCGCCGCCGCCGCTGCTGCCGCCGGAGCCGCCGCCGCTGCTGGAGTTGTCCCTGCCGCTTTCCCTGCTGCAGCGGCACAAACGTGACTTCCAACGTCCCGATTATTTATCTTCTCCTCCCGGCCCCTTTCCTCCTCCAAGATGTAACTACAGCTCTGACACTAAGGACCTGCAGATCGCTTAGGCGGCTTGAGAAAGAGAAAAGGGGATATCAAGGGCGTCGTTTTTTGTGTTTAGGGGGAAATTTTCCATTATAATGCTTCACTAAAGTGAANAACTGCATTTTCAAGCGGTTTTCTTAATTCTATGCTTTTGCATGCTAAAAGAGGCTTGTCGTTGTTTTTTGGGTTGATTTTTTTTGGTTGGGGTTTTTTGTTGTTGTTTTGGATTTTTTTTTTTTAATGATCTACGTGTGTCTGTCCCCGTCTGGTGAAGCGGCGGCGGTGGTTGTTGGAAGCCCTTTAAGTTGAAACCGAGTGTCTGGTTATGGCGAGCTGGTTTCTCGCAGTACCACATCCCCTCTGCTGTGTGCGATCCTCGGCTGCTCTGCCTTGCGATAGACACCGGAGCAGCCGGGGATCGCCTTACGGGCAGCGCGTTCCTCGGGATTGACTGGAATGATGAGGAAAATGGCTCGGTGCTGTTTAAAAAATAAATTCATTATGACGGTTCGAAAATTTGGGCTAATCCAGCGCAGCCTGGGCCGTATTTCTGCCTCGCTTTATTCAGCCGCTTAACCAATCCCTCGTAATTGTCTAATCCTTTAAACATATAAATGTGGATGGGTAGTTAGATTTTTGTTCGTGCTCCAGTTACGTTTTGATTGGCACAGGGCAGTTTTTCCTTACGTTTGGAAAAGCGGAGGGGATTATCCATATATATGCAGTAGAGCGAATAATGATTTTTATCTCCATGTTAAAAAAAAAAATAAAAAATTGGGGGGCGGCTGTGGGGGAGAAGACATAGAAATCTTCGCTTTTGGGCGTGTTTGATGCGAGGCTTTAAAAGTTGTAGTTTATATCGCGTCTTGTCGTCTGGGCCGATTTCTTTCAGCGGAGGGGTGTCCCTTGGCAGGGAGGGTGACCTTCGGGACACTTAGCCTCGGTATTCTATAGATTCGGTAAAAACTGCAGTTGACTCCAGCTGACTGCCGCTATCGATTGCCCGCCCCGCTGCAACGCTGCCCGGGGGAGGTGGTGGAACGATGTGTGTGTGTTGTTTTGGGGACGAAGGGGGGGCGGGGGGCTGCGCGCATTTTCGGAGCTGTCCCCCTCCTCCTTTCCACCCCCCCGCAACCCCCCCAAATTTCCGAATTAAAATACATCCGCATTGCAGAGGAGAGGGGAGCCCGGGGCCGGCGAGTTTAAAGTATAGCATCGAAGCGGGAACGGCGGGTTGAAAGTCTGGCGAAACACGCGAGGCGTCCACGTTTCCCAGGCAGGCAGACAAAAGCGGGGCGGGGGGGAAGGAAACCGCGGTGTAAATGATTGAAGGGGGGGGGCGAGAGGAAAAGGGGGAGATATCACCCCAAAGCCCGGCTCCCCCCGGGCTCGCCGGGTCGAACAATGCGGCGCCGCTCCCGCACCGCCGGGCAGGGGCCGAGAGCGCGGCTCCCGGGGGAGGAAGGCAGGAGGGACGAGGGCGGACAATGTGCAGGGTGCTCCCCAGCTCACAACTTCGCGGCGGCGCTTTTATTTAACCCTTCTCCCCCCATCCCCTCCCCGTTTTCGCTTTTTGCAGGGGGCGGTGGTGCCGGCGGGGCGCGCTGGCGGCGGCGGCGGCAGCAACAGGTTGCCGGGGCTGTGACGGAACCCGCGGGCCGCCGGCCACGCCGCCGCCCGGCCAGGTTCGCCCCGCTCCCCGTGACGTCACAAAGGGACGGGCCTGCGCGCCGCGGAACCTTCGGCGCCCCCCCGGCACCGCGCCCCCCCGCCCTCCGTGACGTCAGAGCCGAGGCGGGGCGGGGGCGGGAGGAGCCCCCGGGGCAGCGCTCGGCGGCGCTGCGGGGGAGGGAGGCAGGGCCGGAGGGAGGGGGCGGCCCGGGCCAGGTGAGCAGGTGCGGGGCCGCCCTGCCGCCTCGGGGCTGGGAGGAGAGCACCGGTCACGTCGCCCTGTGGCGACACGCGTGGTGGCACGTCTCCTGCCCGTGACCTTCGGGCGCTACGGCAGCCCGGCGGAGCGCGCAGCCGCCTCCTCGTCCTCCTCGCCGGTGCCAGCGCAAGCTTCCCCTGCACCTGGAACAATGGTGCCGGCGTCGGGCCCTGCTGCCCACCCCGGGTCCCTGGTGCCCCCGGGCCGGAGGTGATGCTCCGCCGTGAGGAGCGAGGGCACAGCCGCCCGGACACCGGATGGTACTTTGTGGCCCCGCTCCTCTCAGGTCACTGCGAGTTGTCGCAAAATCACAGAATCACGGAACGGTTTGGGTTGAAAGGGGACCTTGAAGATCACCTAGTTCCAACTCCCTGCCGGGGCCAGGGACACCCTCCACTAGATCAGGCTGTTCAGAGCCCCATCCGACCTCGGCTTAAACCGGCCTTGTATCAGGAGTGGAGCCTGTTCAGGCTGCTGCTGTTTTTTCTTTTCGGCATTTGTGAAATGAATTCTGAAAACAAGAAGGTGGTGAGAACAATGGAGTAAAGCCTCCGTGTTGTGGGCTGCCGTTGCGGGGCTTGGCTTCTTGCTCCGTAAGTGCTTACATCTGAAAGTTCTCTCTTAAACTTAGGGAGCATTATCTTTCGTGATTGGTAACCCAGGAATGAGGAAATCCTTGTATGCATCTTTTTTTTTTCTGTGGTTTAAGAACGCTATCACTTAATTTTTAAAGATCGATGGCTGACTCATACAACTCTTTCTTCTCACTTTACCCTCCTCCTTCTCAAACATCTTTACATATCAAATATTGCCTTTTGGCTCCAGCCTCACAAAACTGACAGCTTTGTAAAGCATCACCGAGAAGCCAGACTGCGTTCAGTATGCGCTTGGAATTAATAGTTCTTGAATCAAAAGCTTTGATGGCTTGAACATAATTTCACAGGTGCATTTTTCTGACCGTTTTCGTGATGCTCGAATAGCAAATCTCCTGTTCTTGCTGGCTTAGGTCTCAGAGTATCAGACCTGGATTACCGCCTTAAAATACCTACGTGGTTCTGCCATGGTACCAGATGGTGAAGTATAATTAAGGAGTAATGTCACTACTGTCACCTCGTGTGATTTGTTTCCTTGTCTTTGCTGAAGTAAAAGTGCTGTAGTCTGCCATGAGGTGACACGCTTCACCTATGGATGGCCTGATAAACCCCTCAGACAGAGGGCCAGCAAGGCCTGGCCAGGATTAGCATGCTGCAGACATCTGAGAGCTCCTGTGCTTGCTGCAGCCTTTGAAACAATACTCTCTGTTTGGGTGTGCTTGATGTGGGCTCAGGGAGTTTTGGGAGGGATGGTAACTCCACAGCACCACCACCTTCTGCATCAGGGGCATTTGTGCAGGAGCCTGATCCTGGGCACTCGAGGCGCTTCAGCTGGAGCCACCTGCCCTGCTTTTTTTCCTGTGATCAGTTGCCATTCCTTTCCCCCATCCCCACAACTGATGACAGGCTCTAAGTTTGACCACTTCCTACAAGAAATAATGTAAGTAGGCTTCTGGCAGCAGAGATTGTATTCAGTGTAACTTGCATCTTATTTCGCATCACCTTTTGGGGCTTTTTTTCTGTTGGGTCCCTTTCACACTTGCAGTCACAATTCCAGCAGCGTAGCTGCTCAAATCTTACTTTTCCCTGTATGAAAAACTTAAAGATTATAGCTGCACTCAAGCTACTTTTGTGTTCCTCTTAACCTCCTTATGGTCTCTTGAGACTACAACATTATGTTGTAAGTGGCTATAGGATAGTACATAAGTAGAAACCAGTAATTAAAATGATTTTTTCCCTTAAATGAATATTTTGCTATCAACAGATTCTTTGCCCTGAGATACTAATGGACTCTTGCTCACTCTGATGGTCTGAAAGCCAGGAGCAGTAAGATGCTGCCCAGAGTGAATTAGAGTGAATCAAGGCCCCTGTGAAGAGTTTCTAATGTTCATTAAGCACTTTCACCTTCTCTTGCGAGGCCTACTAAGCCAGCATTAAAAACATATTACCCCTTCCTTTTCTGTAGTAATAGCTGATGTTATGCATATGCTAAAGTGTGGTATAAACGTCAGCTGAATCTGTAAGGCAGTAGCATTCCCTCCATTTTATTGTTTGATGAAAAAGAAAGAAGTCTAAATTACTTGCCTGAAGCTACATGCTGTAACAGCGGCAGAGTTGGAACTAATCTGTATTTCTGCTGCCTTCTCCAGTATTCTATCCTGTAGCTTACAGGCTGTTGCTACAAGGCATGGCATCTGCATTATAAGAGACTACTTTACGTAGTTCCAGCTTTCTTCAAAATTTTCCCCCTCCCCTTAGATTAACAGTCCAGACTGTTAGACTGTTATATTTTTAAAAAGAGGCATTTCAGTGTAGATACTTCTATTTTTTTTTTAAGAGATGATCATACCCTGCAGCTGATAGAGACCAGTTGATACTGTGATGACTCAGCTGTGGGAGTATTACATAAAGTAGGTCAATTTTTAAATCTCATAGTCTGAAGCTAAAGCGAATCCACGTTAAAATTTATGTTTTGTTTATACACATTACTGTTATTTCCTGGTTTGAACGTAAGTGAAAGCTCTTGAGGAGGCGGAAAGTGTTTTGGGGGGTTGATTTGGGGTTTGTTTTTGCCCATTTTTGTTGTATAGTGACTGAATTCAATCAGCTTGGCGGAGGGGAAAGACCAGCTGCTTTCATTTCTAAAGTTTCCAGTTTGCAGCAGTCAAGTGAAAGGAAGGCTTTAAAGGCAATTTTAAAGTAGGGAAAGGAAAAGCAGAGACACGTTTATTATTTTTTACTACAAGCACCCAGCTTTTGTGTGATCTAGCAGATGTGGAATTTGCAGAGGAATACATGCTTCTTCGAAATCCAAATTTGCATTTAAAACGTTCTGGTTTCTCCCCTTAGTCCTTTGCATGGCTTGCTTCCCAACTATAAATGTAAACCAAGTGTAAATGATGCATTGTTTGCCTTAGTGGGCAGACAGTCTGAAAACAATAGTGCTGATGGATTTGACTGCCTCTGTGTAAGATTAACGGGACATTAAAATTCAAGTCTATTAATGCAAATTTCAGTGTTGCCAAACCTGAACTTCCCTTAAGTGTTTCCTGATGCTGATGGCCCTAAATGTCCCTACCCCACAGACCAAAGCTTCAGCTGACAGCTTTTAACCTGTTGTTAGGACTTTAGAAAAAGGAGTAAAATGTACCTGCAGTTTAATGTCCAGTTGAATGTTGAGATATGGTGCACATAGACTTTATACTTAACCACCATTTTTTTTATTTAAAGCATTTTTAAGTAGTAGAAAGCCACCAGGAAACTTAAAATCTGCAAATCGCTTGTAAAATTCAGGTCTAGTATGTGAAGATTACTTCGCATTGAAATTCAGATACAGGAAATAATATGGTTGCCAAAATCTATTTGGTGTTCTCTTAGATTTTTGATAGGTTGGTTATTTTGCTGGCTTATTACTTCTGGGAATACTGGATGCAATCCTTCTTGGTTTTTAACAGGCAGGTTTTATTTGGGAGCTCTTGGTTTTCATTTGGAGAGGTGAGTTTATTTCTTCAGTCACAAAAATGTTTCCTCAATGAAGTAGTAGGTAGAAGGTTTAAAACCATTTGCTGTTTCACTTGCTCGGGTTTCACACTTTCCCTTGTGTAATGACATCCTGTTCTGAAGTTGTTCCTTCAGTAATCTTACAGAGGCCTGGTATTTCCAGTGTGGGCTGTGGGAAAGGAATAAACCCTTTAATTATAGCAGTGAGGTCTTGTTTGAAAATATGCTAGCTTTCCTCCCCTCTGCATGTCTTGTCTTTTTGTCTGACTCTTCCCTGTGCAGGTAAGGGATATGAAGCTGTAAAATGCTGCTGTTCAAGTTGCTCTGCAAGGGTGGCCATGATGGGTGGCAAAGCTGAGCAGTGGCTGGGACCATTGCCACGCCGTGTCTCCAGGCTCGAGCTCACGGCTCCTTGGTCTGCGAGCAGACGGATGCTGGGAGTGCACCCCATCTGCTCCTGTGCCAAATTTATTGGCTTAATTTATGCTTCTACAGGAAGCCGTTCGGAGTGACCAGCCTGGCTGAGCACGGAAGCAGGGAAAGAGGCCCAGGTGGAAATCATCGTTCCAGTGCTACACATAGGGAAGATGTAAAGCTGCTTCAGCATTTCTGCAGCGAATGTCTCATCCTGGGCTGATGCATCACAAACAATATCCCCTATTTTTATCTGAGAGACAAATCCCTCTTTTCATTGGGCCTAAAAATGGGATTGCGTGATTAAAAATAGACACTGAAAACAAAATGAGAAGGCTAAACTAAGGTCTCAGTATACTTTATGCATCCAGGTCAGGCCTGTGGAGTGGGAGAAGTTTCTGGTAAGGTTCAGTTTAATGCCTGTAGAATTGCTACAGGTGGAATCAGACATTTTGACACTGCTTAAATCAGTTCAGCAGAAATGTGATGATGCCCCCAGAAGAGTTCATAATTGCATCACTTGAGGGGCATGATTTAATCCTTTCTAAATGTCTCTCCTCTGTAATCTGCTTCGTCTTTTCTGCATGGCTTCTTGCCATCTTTTCTGCCAGGTTCTTCCCTTCATTTGCTCTGCAAAAAAGGCAGCCTTGGATCTGTGACTGAGAAGAAATGCAAATAATAGGAAGTTGAGCAACTGTGGCCTGCTGCTGTACTCCAGGAGGGTTTGTGGTATTTGAGTCCCTGGTGCTCTGCTTTCAGTTCTTTAAGCTTGCCTTGCTGGTCTGACATCTTTTGGATGACGCGATAGTTGCAGGAGATTAGCGTATTTTGGCACACACGTGCTATGATGACTGGCTAACGATATTTACAGCGTTCAAAAATAAACCATGGGAGCTCATTCTGACTTAATCTACTAATCTTAGTTTTGCACTTTGATACTGTGTTGTGTGAGCCAAGTTAGGATAACTATATATTGCAAGCAATTCATTTTTAGCTTTGGCTTGCAGATGAGTGTTGAGGCAGTGCATGCTTTTCAATTAAAAATGATGGGAGTGAATTTGGAGAAATTATCAGCTCTTTCAACTATATGCTTATTCCGTGCTTATTTTTGAAACAGTTTTATGTGAGTGGGTAGAGATGCATGCTCCACAATATTTCTGGATTTGTTGTGTACTGTCATTTTGATAAGGTTATTTTTTTCCTTCACTGCCCACAAGGATGGGATGGTCTTCTCTGCCCTTTCCCACATTTGAATGTTATGGGAAGGACTCTCTTTTCTCTTTGAGAATTGTACTTTATTCTTCTCCTGGATAAAAAAAAAAAATCTACTACTGCTTTGGGTAAACTTTAATCTTGTGCTGGGCATCTTACTAGTTATGCTGCATTTGGGGGAGTCCAGCCAAGAAAGTTAGATTTTGAGGCTCCCAGGTGGCAGGAATTCAGTCTGCCCCGGACCTTGACAAATCCATTTAAACATACAAATAACAATTTTCTAGCCACATTTTTTTGAACGGCCTGCATGTTTAAGAATTGCAGTGAGGAACTTGGCAATGCAAGGCCTGTGAATCAAGTTACGGCAATGTACTAATATTTTTTCAAGTTGCTACTATTGAAGCGGATAGAAACCATGAGTCTTGGACAAGAGGCTGTTCAGTCTCTCACTCTTTGAGATGCTTATCATTATTTTTATTAGTTGTTATATTTAGCATATAGTTTCCTGTGCTGTTCTAAAACTGGGAGTCTCTATGTTCACAAAGTACGTGGCCTAGAAATTGCATTTAGATATTCAAGGTGCTGCAGGCTACTGCCACCTTACGTTTATAGCTTTTTTTCTTTTTATAAGGTACCCATTGGACAGACTGAGGGGGGACTTGGAGAAGGGATATGTTTCCTTCTTTTTCACCTTTTTTATTTTATGGGTATTACTTTCAGCCACTTTGTCCTACAGTTCTTTTTGGTACATCAAAGTTGTAAGCCAGATCTCTCAGCTGCAGCATGCATGTTAAAACCCCCAAAACACAAATTTGCAACCCTGCACATATGCCAGATGAATTAGCTTCTTAACGCAACTTGAGCTGAAAAAAATCCTGAAAATCCAACATACTTTTGTTTTGATTTGAGCTCTAGAAAACTTGGTTCAGACTTTTGAGTTCATAAAACTCAAAGCCAAGTGAAAAGGAGGCTTTCTGTTATTAAGTTGACTGGTAACTAAGCTGGTGTTGTACGTAGTTCCTTTTTGGGTGGTGTTCCAGGTGACCAGCCTTAATTCGAATGTCTTTCACATATGGATGACCTAGATGGACGCCTGAGATGTGGTTTTCTGATTGATAGTCACTTTTTTGCCCCCTCTTGAAGTGTAATGATGATGATAATCTCATGGTCTGTTGCCACCTTGCAGACTGATAAAAGCTTAAATTTAAGATTAAAGCATCAGTAGCAGAAAGACTGCCTTCTTGTTGCTGTCTTGTTTGATTATAGTAGAGCTTTTAATAAATTATTAAAAGAAGTACTACTCCAACTAACTTCTGCTTTATAGCTACAACTGAAAGGGACATTCTCTGGTCTCAGAAAGCCAATGTTGATTTTTTTGTTGTAGTTATTCAGCTTATAATGGGGATGTAGTAATATCACTTCATAAGACAAGCAACTTCATCTTACTTATAGGTTGGACTTAGGGCATGTTATAGTAACTGTAACTTGTGAATTATTTATAATTTGGAAGAAACAATGGTTATGCTAATGGCAAATAATTTTGAAGCCACCTTTTTTTTTTTTTTTTCCCCTCCCCAAGTCTGTGACAGCTTGAACCAGTAAAAACAACAAAATAAGAAGTAGCTGTTGAGGGAAGCTACCCTGTCCTGTTCTACTCCCTTTTTCCTAATCTGTGGTTGGATGTCCTATGTATAGCTTATGCTTTTCCCCTTCAGTAACAGCATTTTGAATGTGGAGACCAGTGAGGTGCCTAGTGTTTCTGTGATTGCTCTAAGCCTGCACTGCACTGGAAGAAGTGATTCAGCCTCCCTCTGGCTGCTTTTTCCTTCTCTTCTGCAGGCTGATGTGTGCCAGGTGATAACTCCTACATTGGATTGGGGACTTTGCAGGTAAAAACTGAACTGACAAAATGTAGTTGATTTTTAATGTGGATTCACTTAATTATTGCAGTTTGTGATGGAAAAATACTTGGTCTTGGGAAATAGTTACAGGGACATCCAGTGAAATGGCAAGGGAGGGGCAGGATTGCATCTGTTAGCAACAGAGTGGGTTTAAATGGGCTGTGAAATTATGACTAAATAGGAGTCAAGATACATGTTTTATTTCATAGCAAGCAAAATTAGCTGTCCTTGTCTGTTTTAAGGTTTGTTCCAATTTAGATTTTGCTGTACTGCCTTACTGCTGGAAGCATGGTGAGTATTAAATAACGTTGAAACAAAGTTAGGCCTTAGGTGAAAATGAAAGTAAAGGTGTTAGTGCCTGTGGTGGTGGCAGTCCCATAATAATTTCCAAAGTGCTAAAATCAGTTCAAATGGAATTAAAAGTGTACTACTGTTACATGTTATGCTTGCTTTGGTAGAATTTGAACAATTTTGTACTAAAATGAGAGAAATAAAAAGATAGCTGTGCTACTGGGGGGGCTAAGTTCCACTGCTAAACGTGATAGAAGAACTGCTACTCTTTTTTAGTTCAACAGCCGCACGTGCCCATCCCATATGCAAGAGCTTCACTGCAGAAGTGAAGCCAGTGTACCGTTCTATTTTCTACATCTTAGGGTAAGGACCTCCTTACATAACGGAATTCATCCAGAAATTTCCCATGACTTTATTTGTTTTATTTTGTACCACTGAATAATAAGTTCAGATAGCTTCTCATATTAAAACTGCTCATGTCTATTGAATGTGCACATGAACTAAAATGCTGATGTATTTTTGCCCTGGGTTCCCAAGTAGTGTGAGAAGGCCAAACCATGTCAAATCAATAAGCTACAAAAACCAAGGCTTCCATTAATTAATTAATTAGTACAGTCTGGACATTCATCCTTGATGTATAGATTATTTTACCCTTTTTTAGGAGACAGCACAATGCAGAGCAGGGCTCTTGTCCCCTTAGCCCTGTCCTACCAGCCAGGAGCAGATTGATTGTC
>VYZR01099315.1:10502-23985 GCA_013400675.1 Oxylabes madagascariensis | reverse complement strand
GAAGGCTGAACCGGGCAACAAGAGGATGCTCCTTCACCTCCTGTGCTGCCAGAGTGGCACTGGAGGCTTTTCCAGCTCTCCCTTTTCCTTGTGTCCAGCCCCAAACTCGTGTTTGCAGCACTCACAGAGCCCGGGGTGAAGTCAGGGAGAGGCTGCAGAAGCGGTGCCATCACCCTGGGGATGGAGCAGCAGCACTGGCAGGAGGTCAGGGAGCTGCTCTGGGCACCAGCTGGGCATTAATAAAGATGAGCTGGAATGTGCCACTGCTTGGAGCTGGAAATAGAAGCAGGAAAGGATTGGCAGCTCATCCCAGACTGGAAAACGGGGAAATGCAGACAGGAGAATCCACAGGCAGGGCAGATGTGACTGGCAAAGCTTGGGAGAAGGAAGGCAGAGCCAGAGGCTGCTTTTGGGGCTGGATTTTGGACTCATGGCTCCCTGAACTCCCATTATACCCGCTTTAGATCCTGTTTTTCCTTCTGAATCGAGGCCTTTCCCCAGAACTTCCCTTCCCAGGTTGGAGCTGAGGTGATTCAGCCCCTTGGTGCATGGACCAGCCAGAATTCCCCATGGATTACCACAAAATCAACACTGGCACTGTTGGTTTATACATCCATAAACTGCTTTCCAGCTGAGACCTCCTCAAAACTCCTCTGTTACATCAAAAATCACCCAGGGAGCGTTTTGGAAAGAGGATTTTTTGGCAAAGTGATTGTTAATTTGTGTAAGAGGCTCCCAGTAACAACACGTTTCAATGGCTTTAATAATGGCTATTCCTTCATTCCATGAGGAATTCTCACTGTGGTTTGGGAGTCCTTTAGAAAATGTGTCCCTGAATTGAAGGAGAACAGGGAATTTGTGCTTAGCTTCAAATGGGAATCATTTCTCTTAAACTGGGACTCACTGGCAGTGGAATCTGGGATATCCCTGGGTTGTGGAAAGGAGGATTTATACCTGGAGTTACATCAGAGCTAAAGCTTTAATAATTTTAATTTAAGAGGAGTTCTAAGATGGTATTTGCAGAATTTATTGTTTAAGGAAAATATTTTGTCCCTCATAAATAATACAAATGAAATAAATATAAATTTTATCTCTCATAAATAATATAAATAGAATAAATTCTCCTCAGGCCTTTCCAGGCCTTTAAACCCAGCTCTGTTCCTTGGAGGGCAGAGTAATTTCTGGAATAATTTTTTATTGTGGAATTAAGGTTGGAAAAGACTTTTTAAGCTCATAGAGTCCATCCCATAATCACTAATCCATGTCCCCAAGTGCCACTTTCACCTGGTTTTGGACACTTCCAAGGGATCCCAGCCCTTTCCATGAGGAAAAGGGGAGGCTCTCCATGGTTTTTTTTTTCCTGGCCTGGGAAGATTGAATTTATTTGGTTTCCAACCAATGATTGCCACAATAAACACATTAAAACTCTTTTAATTTGTATTAATGATTGCATATTGCATTCTGTTAATTACCCGGGTTTATCAGACAAACAAAACACCAAATGAAGACCTGTCCTTGCGGATCCTGATATTCAGCTCCAGATCAGTAATCCTGGACTCTGGAATTTGTTAAGATAATCTTTGCAAATAAAGACGTTTTTTGGGTGTAGTGATTAGCTAAACTTCCCCTGGTGTTGTGCAACCATCTGCAAAAATGTTTGTGGTGTTCACCCACTTCAAATCCACTTAAAATGAATTTCTCTGGGAATCCTGAGGTGCTCCAGGAGAGGGAGAGAGGGACTTGGGATGAGGGGACACAGGGAATGGCTTCCCACTGCCAGAGGGCAGGGATAAATGGGATACTGGCAAGAAATTCAGTGTTTATATTCTGTTTTTTCCTTATTCTGGACACTTTTTGAGTTCATTTATACATTGGAGACTCCCACAAAAGGGAGGCAGACGTGTAAGTGAAATTATTCCCTGAGAAAGTCTCTTTCTTCTCACTTTGAAGAGCTTTTGGTACAAAGGAAGTTCAAATTAGACAGAATTTTTTCAATTTTAGATTTTGCTTTGCTGCATCCACTAGGCACAGAGTTGAGAAGGAAAATCCTTTAGAAAATCCAATTTTTTCCTTGAGGACAGCATTATCTATTAATTAATATGACAACATCCATGGTGCCAAACAATACCTGAGTTTGCAGGAGGTGACAGGAGCACCACAGGGAAAATTCAGCTTTCCCAACTTGGAAACAAACACTTCATTACTCTGTGCCTGGAAAGAGTGGAAACATTTGCTTGAATTATCCAAACAAATGAGCTTTGAGCAAATTTCCCCCCAGGAGGTTAAAGACTGGCAAAAAATAATTTTGTGGAGTTTGTGCAGGTTATAAAGACCAGGTTACCAAATTTTGGGCCAAAGAGGAGCTCTGGTCCATGACTTGTTGGGGAAGTCTCATTTTCTTTATCTCAAAAATGATATTTTCTGGTAGTGTTTTTTGGTTTTTTTTCCTCATAGCTGGCTTGGGGATTAAGATTAAATTGATTTTTCCTTTATTCTGTAAAGAATTCTTGTTATGATTTGGGATTCCTTTAAAAAGTGTGTCCCTGAATTGGAGGAGAACAGGGAATTTGTGCTCAGCTTCAAATAGAAGAATAATTCCTCTTAAACTGGGACTCACTGGCAGTGGAATCTGGGATATCCCTGGGTTGTGGAAAAGGGGATTTATACCTGGAGTTAGATCACAGCTAAAGTTAAAGTATTATTTACCTTAGTGCTTTATTTATAAATTTAATCATTATTTATAAATATATTTTTCTGCTGCGAGTTGTTCTGTGTCAGCTGAATTATTTGATTTATACAGGTTCAACATAGCAAAAATAATTTCCTTTCTTTTCTTTTTTTTTTAGCCTTCTATTGAGTCTTCAAGCCCAGGTAAATATTTTTAATAATTTCCAAGGGTTTTGGCATCCTATGAGTGGAAAAACTTTCCAGGAGTTCCTTCATCTGGATTGTTGTTACCTCTTGAGATTTTATTTCTTTCAGAGAAATAATTAATTTCTTCCTAATTAAACCTTAGAGTCACTCCTCCCTGTCACACCCTTAGTGTGGGGGCAAGGTTTGGAAAATGGAATTTAAATTGTCCAGGGAAAAAAGGGGGGAAAATATGAGCAGAGTTGGATTAAAAATCAGGAGAAAAGGGGGAAAATACGAGCAGGGCTGGGATTAAAGCGGAAAAGATGAGGAGAGTTGTGGTTAAAAATCAGAAAATGGGGAAAATATAAGCAGAGTTGGGGTTAAAAATCAGAAAAGGGGGAAAAGATGGGCGGGGTTGGAACTAAAAATCAGGAAAGGGGAAAAGATGAGCAGGGTTGGGATTAAAAATAGAAAAGGGGGAAAAGATGAGCAGAGTTGAGGTTAAAAATCAGAAAAAGGGGAAAAGATGGGCAGGGTTGAAATTAAAAATCAGAAATTGCTGAGTGACATCTGCCAAACCATTCCTCCATTCATTGCTTTGTCATTGTCATCAAATGGAACCAAAGAACTGGGAGAGAAAAGGGATGGGGGAAAATAACTCAGAAATAAAATCTGCATGACTGGGAAGCTTGGGCAATGTGCATTTTGGAAAAGGCTTTTTTTTTGTCTTTGCAGTTGTAAATGAGGGAGGTGCCTGGAAAATAAAGGAGTTTTTATTTGCTGAGTTTTTACTTGCTGAGTTTTTTACTCTCTCTAGAGCTCGGCTGAGGTTTGTGATTATTTCAGAGTGAACTGATCACAAATTGAATTTTCCAGACGTGCAGACAGAGGGACCTGGTCCTTCCTGCCAGCATCTCCCCCCAAAAAGGAAATTCCCCAGAATAACCAGCCCAAGACAAAGAACCAGGCACAATAATTTGAATTTTTGCTCACCGTTCTGCTTCGAGCGTCACCTAAAGAAACAAGTTAAAAAATCCAACTCTGTGAGGCCGTGATGGAACTAAAAATATTGTTGGGAATGTTTCCCACCAGGAGGTTCAGCAGCATCTGATGACCATGAGTTTGACCCATCAGCTGATATGCTGGTGCACGACTTCGATGATGAGAGGACATTAGAGGAGGAGGAAATGATGGAAGGAGAAACAAACTTCAGATCTGAAATCGAGGATCTCAACAGGGTAGGTGGCCTGAAGGAACCCCCAGCCAGCCCCACAAAACATGCAGGGTTTTATCCCTTCCATTTGGAATTTTATTTTAAGAAATCGCCCTAAACCCATTAATAAATAACTAAAAAAGAGAGGGGAAAGGGCTGAATAAATTTACCAAAAATTGGGGAAAATAAATGGCACATAAATATTAATAATGTGCTTGGTTAGCTGCTCTTTGCATCTATAGGATTTGCATTTTAGAAGTAATATGAATTAAAATATCATCTGACTAAACTTGTGTATTCCAACTGCGCCTGAGTAGTGCTTGGAGATTTTTATTTTAAAACAAAATCCACATTTCTTGTGCATTTTGATCAAATATCTTTTGAATCTAGTGGAGCACCAATTAATATCTTCATTTAAAGGAAGATACAGAGGAAATTATATCCAAACCCTATTTAGCATGAATGATTATGCCAATAGCACTTTAAATTAATTTAGTGCATTTAATCAATATTTTCAGTGTAAATGCTAATTTCTTCCTGGTAATTCCAAGTTCTGCTGTCACTTCTGTATTGTCTTCAATTATTTCTCAGGCAGGAATAATATTCTTAAATTACCAAGTGGGTTCATTATAAATGCAAAGTAATTTAGATCCTGTCTGTGGCCTTGTTGGCCTCCAGAACAGATCATTAATGATTCACAGATGAATATTTGATGTACAAATCCTATTTAGCTTAAGTGATTCTGCCAATAGGACTTGAAATTAATTTACTCCATTTAATCTATATTTCCAGTGGAAATGATCATTTTTTTAATCTGCTAATTTCCAAGTTGATACTAAATGGAAAACATAAATAAATAGTTAGTGTAACTAAATGTGCTTCAAGTAGATTAAATGAGGAATGGAGCTCCACATGTCTCTCATGTGGGGTTTAAATTAAAAATGTGCTTTTTTCTCTTCATCTTTCATGTAATTCTCTCACCACTTTACAACCCTTCAGTTGACTCCCTCATATCCAGTGGTTGCCTCTAGTTGTGGGTAAATAATAAATAAATATATTCATTTTTTCACATTTTCCATTTTTGCAAATACCCTGAAGGGTACAGAAATCCCAATTTGTGTTTTCTCTTGGAGAGTTGCTGGCCCTTGGAGCTCTTGGAATTGCAATGGACTGTTTGAATTTAAGAGACTTCACCTGAGAAAAATATTATAAATACAAACCCCCTTTTCTAGGTAACACTGGGGCAGTAATATTCCTGTTCCATAATTCCCAACTACCTACAAATTCCAGTAAATTTTTTAATTTTTAATTCTCGGCTCCACTGGATAGGAATGCTTAAAGACAGGATATTCCTTTCCAAAATGTCCTGGAGAACATTTAATTTATGATTTTTCTGCTAGCTCTACTGCCAGGTTTAATTAAGACCACAGGCCTTTCATGTTGTCTGTGTCAGTAAAATATTAATTCCCCATAAGGTGACACCGTGGGGACCAGGGAGTCAACATTTAATTCCATGTTCTTTGCATGGCTGGGTGTAAAGCTTAACCAAAGAACAGAGGAATAAAAAGTGGTAAAATGGCTTAGTTCTTTGAAATAAAATGAAATTAAATAAAGTGAAATAANCCCCTGCCACTCCTGTTTTTACAGGGCACAACCAACTCCACTTTTGTCATTGGAATTATTGGGATGTTTCCAGAAATTAGATCAGTGCAGGCCCTTAGGATAGGAAGTCTAAGGTCAGCCAATAACTAAAAATATCTGATTATCAGCCAACATGGCCATTAAATACCAAGAAAAAACTATTTAGAGCAAACAGACAGCTCCAGATAATAAACAAAGGATTTGATGTTTTGAGAGAATTTTTAAATGATCCCTGAAAATTTCTGTTGGGGATGATTGTCCTGAAGGCTGGACACTGAGGATTAAAAGTAATAAAGGAAATAATTAGCAGAGCAAACAATTTTTATCAATAGTATTTATAAATAAAATTTAATTTAAAGTAATTACTAATAGTATTTATCAGTGATTTTTATTAATAAAGGTAAGAGTGTGGGAGCCTTTGTTGCACTTGAATTAATTTGAGAACTGACAGTATAAATTGAAATGTCTCTCCAGAGTGGACCAGCTTTTTAATGATTTTTAAATAAAATTTTTTAAAGTTTTAGCAGATTTGCTTCCAGCTGGGGACGGGTTTGGAGCCAAGCAGCTTCAAATAAATGGGAAATAAAAATTCCTGCTGTCCTTCCCTGGATATCAGGGATCCCTCACCCCATCCAAACTGTCAGGAAAAGGAGGGGTACAGGGACACTGAGAGGAGCACTTTGGGTGGAATTTTACATTCCAGAATTGTGGAACTCTGTGGAATTGTCCCTGAAGCACAACTTCCCCTAAAAGATGGAATTCCATGTTCCAGCCAGGTGTAGGAAGCTGTGACTGAGCTGAATTCTTGGAGTCACTGCAGGAATTCCTGCTTGCACTGGGACAGGCTCCTGCCTCCGGGATCTCAGCTGTCTGTGTGAAGCACTTGCTGCTGACACACATCTCTCCCAGTTTTTCCCCCAATTTATACCAAAACCCACCATTTTCCAGCTGGTTTGGGACAGTGGAGGGAATACCAATAAATATTCCAATAAGGAGTGTGTTTGCTCTGGGTACTGAAGGTGTTTGATAAAACCAAACCCTTTTAATGAGCTTTATGGCCCCTTGGAGATCCTGTTGGGGTGGGAGGGCTGCCGTAAATAAATCAAGGATTGGGAAATAAATTATCCCACATTTTTCTTAGGAGCCCAAACTTCCCAATTTTGCCAGTCCATCCCCTTTGGAATGACCATTCTTGGTGTAGGTGCCTGTGATCCCTGTGGATTTTGGAGACCATGGTGCTGTGTAGGAATTCCTGTGGAATTATCCCTGTTACTTCCCAGTTTTTGTTTGGATTTGGCCTGGGAAAATGACATGGCCATCCAGGAGATCCTGTTGGGGTGGGAGGGCTGCTGTAAATAAATCAAGGATTGAGAAATAAATTATCCTGCAGGAAAAAGCCCCACAGAGCCCAAACTTCCCAATTTTGCCAATCCATCCCCTTTGGAATGACCATTCTTGGTGTAGCTGCCTGTGATCCCTGTGGTTCACAGAGATGTGCTCACCATGATGCTGTGGAGGAATTCCTGTGCAATTATCCCTGCTAATTCCCAGTTTTTGTGTGGATTTTGCCCAGGAAAGCAACATGGCCATTCAGGAGATCGTGTTGGGGTGGGAGTAAGTAAATCAAGGATTGGGAAATAAATTACCCTGCACAAAAACCCCGCACATTTTTCTTAGGAGCCCAAACTTCCCAATCCATCCCCTTTGGAATGACCATTCTTGGTGTAGCTGCCTGTGATCCCTGTGGTTCACAGAGATGTGCTCACCATGATGCTGTGGAGGAATTCCTGTGCAATTATCCCTGCTAATTCCCAGTTTTTGTGTGGATTTTGCCCAGGAAAGCAACATGNATCAAGGATTGGGAAATAAATTATCCTCTTTTCTTCTTAGGAGCCCAAACTTCCCAATTTTGCCAATCCATCCCCTTTGGAATGACCATTCTTGGTGTAGGTGCCTGTGATCCCTGTGGATTTTGGAGAACCATGATGCTGTGTAGGAATTCCTGTGCAATTATCCCTGCTAATTCCCAGTTTTTGTGTGGATTTTGCCCAGGAAAGCGACATGCCCATCCAGGAGCTGTTTTGCCCAGGAAAGCGACATGCCCATCCAGGAGCTGCTGAGCCGCTACGGCTACGATGGCACCGTGCCCCTGCAGGAGGAGGAGGAGGAGGAAGAGGAAGAAGAGGAAGAGGAGGAGGGAGAGGATGATGATGATGTCGATAACGATGACAACAGCGGCTGCAGTGGGGAAAACAAGGTAAATGTGTGCTCATTTGCATATGTAAATTCCTGATTTGCATACCAGCACTACTCCATGTCCCAGGTCATGGCAGAGCTAATTTGGAATAAAGTTGATTCCATAAACCTTGCTTTACTAGTAAGGTTTATTCTTAATTACCCATCTGTATTTCTCTTAATTGCTCTTAATTCCATCTCTCTCATCCCAAACTGAGGGAATTTAAAATCCATGGATCCATCATGTAAGGGATGGGAATTGTCCTTCAGAACTTCAGCACTGACATTTGAAATGCCTGCAGACACCTTTAGAGATACAAGTGAACGCCTGCTTTGAGTAGAAAAGCTGATTATTGAAGCTGCACAAGTGTGGAGTTGGATTAAATGTGGCTCTGGGTCTTGGAAATCCTGCAAGTTTTCCAGCTTGAGCCTTTTAAATTGTATTTTTCCAGCCTGGTTGTACTTGAATTAACTGAACCTAATGCTTCAAGTATCTTTGCAAAATGTTTAGTTTTGAGCTTAGCACCTTGAAACTCCTTTTCTGTGTTCTCTTCAAATAATTTTCTGATTTTAAAAAAGAGTTTTTTCTACTTGGAATGCAGAATCCTGTCATGGGCACAGCTGCTGCATCCTGAATTCCATTAAGACGCAAACCCCTTGGAATTGTCAGTGACACAAAAACTGGAGGCATTAGTGGAGATTTTATTTCCTAATGTGGCTTAAAGAAAGATCCATTCTGAGCTTTTGGTACCTTTACCTGTTTTAGAATCCCCGGAATGCCCCACAGGGATGAGGAATGGCACATCTGAGTCAGGAAATGAAGTTCCTGGGATTTACAAGCTGCCTTGACAGATGCTGGAAAAGATTGTTCTTTGTGGGGGTTGAACAGTTCAAAAGGAAGATCCAGAGTTAGATTGGATCTGGAAAGGTTCAGGAGAGGGGGAGAAACTTATGTAACATGAAGGGTGCAGGGAGAATTCCTTCAGGGAAAATTATTCCAGGAAAATTTCCTCATGGAAGGGGTGGTCAGGCTTTGGAAGGGGCTGGGATCTCCAGGAGGTGTCCAAGGAACCCCTGGATGTGACACTCGGTGCTCTGAGCTGGTGACAAGGTGGGGATGGGCCCCAGCTTGGGCTCGATGAGCCTGGAGGGCTTTTCCAGCCTCAATGATCCTGTGCAGAATCAAACCAAGGCCCAAACATTGATTTCGTTGAGTTTGGTGCTGCTCCTGAGGTGTCACTTCCTTCTGTGTCCTCGCTTCTCCGTGCCCTCCTGGCACAAATTCCATCCTGGAATCTGCAGCAGCTGAGTGAAGGCCCTGCTGTGCTGTCCCTGTGTCCCACAGAGAGCCACCCCTGTCCCCTGCAGGGCCACCCCTGTGTCCCCCAGAGGAGCCACCCCTGTCCCCTGCAGGGCCACCCTGCACAGGGACACTGCAGAGCTGGCACCTTCCTTCCTCTCAGCGGGGCTGGCCCGCTTCACACCAGTTCAGCCCAGCCCAGTTCACACCAGTTCAGCCTATCGTAGCTCTGTACTGGGAGCTAGCACTCCCAGTCCATCCCAGTTTAGCCCTGCACTGGGATCAGGCCCTCCCCAGTCCATCCCAGCCCTGCACTGGGATCAGGCGCTCCCCAATCGCATCCCAGTTCAGCACTGGGATCAGGCCCTTCCCAATCCCATCCCAGTTCACCCCAGCATTGGGATCAGGCCCTCCCCAATCCCATCCTAGCCCAGCACTGGGATCAGGCCCTCCCCAGTCCATCCCAGTTGGATTTTAGGGCTCTGGGCTGGATTTCTGAGCTCTGAGGCGCTGCAGGCACCAAAGGCAGCTGTGGGGGTGGAATCGTTGTGGAAATCATTGAAGCTTTCCCTGCTCAGCTCAGCTCAGCCCATTTAGCTCCCTGCTCTTAGCTGGTTTCTATTTTTAATCTGCTTTAGGCTGCACATGTGACAATGCTGTGGTGGCTGCTGGAGGTGCACAGCCCTGTGTGCTGGGCCTGATGCTCCACAAACAGCCCCTCTGTGTCCAGCAGAAAACACTAAATATCCCAACAGCAGGCTTGCAGGCACCAAAAATGGATTTAAAAAAAATATTTCTAATTTTTAGCTTCTCTGCTTGGAATAATTCCCCTAGTTGTGGTGGTTTGTCTACAAATAAAGGGATTTATTCTAATTTTTGGTCTTGACTCAATGCACTGAGCCAACCCTGCTGTTCCTGTGGGGTTGAACCACTCAACTCACATGGATTTTTATGGAAGGTACCATTTCCATCTAAATCCCTCCCCTTATTATTGAAAATTTCTAAAAAAAGGCTTTAAAGACCAAAGTAATATTTAAAGTGAAATGAAATTCAATAAAAAACACAAGGATTTAAAAAAGCAAATATTTAAATTTTATCTACTTAAAAAACAGGCTCAGAATGTGTTCACACATTAAAAAGTTACATTTGTGGTGGCTCAGCCTGGACAAGCCACAAATAAAAATTATTTGGGCTCGATCTATTGATAATCCAGAAATATTGCCAAAATCAGATTTATCGCTGCCAGGGAGAGCTGAGCTGCTGGTGATTTTTATCCCCTTTTTGATTTTTATTTTATTTTGTGGCAGGAGGAGACCATCAAAGATTCCTCAGGGCAGGAAGATGAGACCCAGTCCTCCAACGATGACCCAGCCCCGTCTGTTGCCTCTCAAGACCCCCAGGAGATCATTCGCCCTCGGCGCTGTAAATATTTCGATACCAGTAAGTCCAGTTCAATGCTCACCCAGAAATCCCAGTATCACTGAGCTCTGGGAAGCTCAGCTCCAGTTAACCCAGCGTTCTGAGCCAGAAATTCATGTAGATCCCTAAAAATATTGAGTTTTCCTCTTTGTGCCGCTGCTGCTGGTGAGAATTGTGCTCAAAACAAAAAGAGAAGTTCTGGTTTTAGCTGAGGGCTAAAGCTGCTATGCTGACTCTGTGGAAGGACAGGAGATAATCTCTTGATTTTACAAGAAAGGATGGAATTTGGGGAGAAATTAAAAAATTGAAATTTGAAATTTTACAGGTTAAAATTAATTGGTGTGCTCTGGGTATTTGCCAAAGCCTGGGCTCTGTCCTGATCCAAAGGAGCTCAGAGTCCACCTGAAGGGAAAAATCAACTGAAATTTCCTACAAATAAAACACAGATTTCCTCAGAAATAGAAAAGCAATAAAATCTGGGAAAGGCCAAGAATTGTTAACACTGAAATAATGGAGGGGAGGAGTCACAAAGAAGAAAATTTTCTTCAAGAATTCCACTTTTGATTCTGTTGCCAGCATTGAACTGATCATTTTCATTCTTGTTTTGTTTGCAAATTGATTTCGCATCCACTCAAACTCTGATTTCCCTGGAGTCTCCCCTGATGGGATCTGACCCTTTTGGGCTGCTTGGGACAGCAGATATTTTATCTTTCTTCAGTCAAAGTGGCTGTTGCTATTTGAAATTCCTTCTGTTCTGTGTTTGAACAAATAAAAGGTTCCTCACTTTACCTTACACTGGATAATTATTAGTTACGACTTTGTAGAAATACAGTTTTTAATTTGTAGTTTATTTAAATCCAAAATTGCCAAGGAACCTTTAAATTTAAATGAACAATTGCCAAGTGTGTAGCTGTGCAGAGGATTGCAAATATCTTCAATGAATTCCTATTTTTAAGCAGAGAATTAACTTAATTCAAGTGGATTGCATTAGGTTTGGGGGGTTTCACAGCTTTCAGCTGTGTAGAAAATGTCATTTAATGCATAAATAATTTGAATGCTGCTTTATCACATCCTGTAGAGAAACCAGCACCTTGTGAAAGGCAGCTGGCCTGTATCATAAAGAGCTTAACATTCCTGCCAGTCCTTATCCCAAATAATCTCCTGGAAGTGCTGCTGGGCCTCTCCAAGCTGTGCATCCCAGGCTCCTAAATCCCAGGAGGACACACTCCCAGATTTCTCCCACTTTCTGCTGAGATCTACCTGAAATTCCCTGGAAAAGAACAGCAGCAACTAAGCCAGGAGCTGATGGAAAAGGAGTTGAAACCCACAAAAATATTCCCACAAAAATTTAGAATAAACGTGGGGATCATTCAAAGCCAAGGGAAAAGAAATTTGAATTTTGTAACAAAAATTAGGGATATGTTTATTTATGTCTTCATTTCTCAGAGCCTGGCTTGTATCTTAATCCAAATGTGGGTGGGTCACTTCTTAATCTTGTCCCCAAAAGTGTCCCTGGAGCTGCTGGGGGTGAGATAAGGAGGGAGGGAGGGCTGGAGGCTGCTGGGCTCTGCTCTTCTGGGCTTCAATGTCTGCAAAATTCCTTGCAGATAGTGAAATAGAGGAGGAATCTGAAGAAGATGAAGATTATATTCCCTCAGAAGACTGGAAAAAGGTAAATATTCAGCCCACATTTCATGGATAATTAAATAATCTGTTACTGGGTGACTCTGAGCTCTGTGGAGCACCTAAATCCTCTGCAGTTTTTCCTCATAAATAGGAGAGTTTTGGTAATGAGAAGTCTTTAAATCCTCCCCAAGCAGTCAAAAGTCCATTTCTGTATCGTTGTTTTAAATTTTGAAGCTGCTAATTGCATTTTTAGATTTTAAACAGTTAAAGTTTTAAGAGGGGAGGAAAAAAGATGTGGTCATGCTCCTGTTTGCTGACAAAAAATATCTCAGGGTTGCTTCACTTCTTCTTTTTCTTTCCAATCAGGAAATCATGGTGGGCTCTATGTTTCAAGCTGAAATTCCAGCTGGCACCTGCAAATACAAAGAGAATGAAAAAGGTAAGATTTGACCATTTATTGCTGTTTGGGATTAATGTCTAATTAGGAGAAAGAAAAGATTTGATTGATGTCATGTGTCTTAATAAATGAGTAATAATCAGAGCCACCATCATCAAATTGTAGCTCATCCTGTACTTCAGCAGAGCTGGAGGAAGAGGAAAAGAAGGATTTTATTTGTGGCCTGGTGCCTCTTGAACCCTTGGATTCTGATTTAGTGAGCCACACAAGCTGCAACCTCTCCACTTAGAGATTTCTTTTATGTAAAATCAAACAGCTAATGGAGAAATTGTATTGCTGGAACTGGATTTTCACATTAAAGGGGGCAAAATGCTACCACAGCTTTGGTTTTCACATTTTGTGCCTCTTCAGTCAGGAATAAAAAGTTCTGCTTTTGTGATTTTTTTTTTTCCCCCCAGAAATTTTTCCCCTCATCCCAAGCAGAGGCTTTGGCTGGATGCTGTCAGGAAAGGCAGATCCAGCTGGGAGCGTAAAAGAAGGAAATTTTCCTGCTCCTTCTGCCCATTCCTAAGAATTTGCTCACACTGCAGGTCAATGAGAATGGATTTTTTTTTGTAGTTTTGGACAACTGAGTTTTTAAATAACCACCACAAAGCCTGGAGCCTTCCTGGAATCCAAGTTGGTTCAGTTTTACTGAATTTCACCTCACTTGAAATTTTACTTTGGTTTTTAAAACCTCAATTATCTCATTGCCCAGAGAGGTTGTGGGTCCCTGGAAGTTCCCAGGCCAGGCTGGACA
>VYZR01099315.1:0-10260 GCA_013400675.1 Oxylabes madagascariensis | reverse complement strand
TAAAGTCCCTTCCAACCCAAACTATTCCAGGATTCTCTGAGGGTTCCTAGAATTGTTTGTTTTTTTTTTTTTTTCTTGAATGAGCAGCCAAACATCAGCTGAGTTGGAACCTCTGGAACAAAAACCTCCCAAAAAACTCCTGGGAGCTGTTCCCAAAGGGTGAAACGAAGCTGCTCTCTTTGCAAGACATTTAATCATTTTCTTTACCACTTTGGGGGGTTTATTTGTATTTATTTCCATGATAAAATACTTTTTCCAAGTAGAGATTGATCTCTCAACCCCCTGAGCTCCCCCCATCCCTCCCTTCCTGTGCTGACCGTGCTTTTCCAAGCACTCCTCTTGGAATCAATGTTCAAATTCCTTTCTTGTTGCTCTTTCTCAGGTTGTTGAAGCCCACAAACAAAGTCTGGATATTTTGCTACTTTAATAGCCAGAATTTCACTTTCTTTTGCTACAATCCAAAGCTTGGCTCTTCCAAAATAAAACTGGGGGATAGTGAGGGGATATCTCACTTGGCTCACATTTCTCCATTAATTTCAGTTTATTGTGGCTTCCCTGCTCTCAAGTGCCTGTGAAAGCTCTGGAAAAGGTGGAGATAAAAATTCTGGAGCTGCAGGATGAGTTCTATAACCCAGAGCTCAGCTCATGCCAGGGATTTGAAGGCAAAGTCCAAAATCCAAGTCCAAAATCTGATCCCTGCATCCATGAGGTTTTACCTGTGTTTAATTAATGGTGCTCCAATGATCTCCCAGGGTTGATCAGACACAATAAATACCTTCCTAATGATTTTATTTCATTCTAATTCTTTTCTTTTCTTGTGCCCTCCCTGGGGTTTATCCAGTGTATGAGAATGATGACCAGCTGCTCTGGAATCCTGACTTTTTACCAGAGGATAAAGTCATCGAATTCCTCAACGAGGCCTCGAGGCGCACGGGAGAGGAGAAAGGCCTGGATGCAATTCCTGAGGGGTCACATATTAAAGACAATGAGCAGGTATAGAAAAATAACCACAATACGGAATTTATTTGCTAGAATTAATCGTCTGTTTATTTCATTTTACTCCCAAGAGGTAAAATCGGGTTTGAAACAGTTTTATTGTTCCTTGTGGAAGTAGAAACTTGATGAGGTTTTTACCTCTCAGTGAATATTAAACTGTTAACTTGGGCTTAATGTTGCTCTATATAAAATAAATATAGAATAGAAAATAAATAAAATCAGTTTTTATTTTATATATAAATTTGTATGAATTAAATCTCTCAGGTACAGAATTTTTCAACTATTAAATTCTCTATGAAAGCAAACTTAATTTTTTTTTTTATACCCAAAAAAAACCCAACACATCAATTTAAAAAATATGTGTAGTGGATGGAAAAGTTTCAAAAAAACCCCTCCCATCAATTTTACAAATGTGTGTAATGGATGAAAAAGTTGCAGTGCTTTGCTTGGGTATTTTCTTGGTTCTGTAAATACAGATTTGGAAATTGAAACACAGTAAATACATCTTAAATTACACCATGTTCATTCCAGGAGTTTATTTTTAATCTGAAGAGGTCTCAGGGATTTTCTGAGCGTGCTGCTGTGGCTCAGCAGATTTTGGGTGGTCTCTGGAGTGGTAAATGTGTGGATTTTCCTCTCTGCAGGCGTTGTATGAACTGGTGAAGTGCAATTTTGATACTGAGGAATCCTTACGAAGGCTGAGATTTAATGTCAAAGCAGCCAGAGGTGAGCATCCCCTGAAAAGGAGTTTATATTCCTAAATTTTCATTTGATTTCCTAGCCAGGCATTGGGATTTGCTGTCAGCAGGCTCAGAAGGTTGATTTAAAATTCATTTAAATGCAGCCTCAGTGAATCTCTCATTGTTCTCTGGGAGAATGGAATTAGCAGATGTGGAAATTCACTTCCTGGCCATATTTGATATAGATATCTGGGACTTCAGCAGCAACTTCAAATTGAAAATTACTTCTTAACAACTCAACTGGGCATTTTTTTAGGTATTTTATTGTGCTCTTCTAGACCTTTCAGTCATCAAACTGAATGCAACAAACTTGAGACATGAAATAATTCTCAATGAAGGAGCAAATAAACCTTTTATTTTCCAAAGTGCAGCATTAAAAACCCTGATACATAAAATAAAATAATTCTAAATAAAGGAGCAAATAAACCTTTTATTTTCCAAAGTGCAGCATTAAAAACCCTGATACATAAAATAAAATAATTCTAAATAAAGGAGCAAATAAACCTTTTATTTTACTAAAATAACCATGATATTAAAAAACGTGATATGTAAAACTAAATAATCTTAAATAAAGGAGCAAATTAACCTTTTATTTTCCAAAGTGTAGCATTAAAAACCCTGATGCGTAAAATACAATAATTCTAAATAAAGGAGCAAATAAACTTTTGATTTTACAAAAATAACATCAAAAACCCTGATATGTAAAATTAAATAATCCTAAATAAAGGAGCAAATAAACCTTTGATTTTACAAAAATAATATTAAAGACCATGATAAGTAAAATGAAATAATCCTATATAAAGGAGCAAATTAACCTTTTATTTTACAAAATATAACAATAAAAACCCTGATCTTCGAGGTGCTGTGGGAGCCTGGAGCATTTCCTGTGCTGATATTGATCCCTGCACTCAGGAACAACAAACTGAGGGAAATCAGGAGTTGTTTTCAGTGTTTCAACATTGATCTGTTGGTGGTGCTTCCAAACCTCTCCCAAGCTCCCTGGGCACGTCACAAGGCAGGAATGATCCAATAAATGAGATTATTTTGCTCTCCCACTGTTGTAAACCTTATTTCCTGGTGACCTGAAGGATCAATGAGGCCACATCAGATTCAGTCTATAGCAATCCCTACAAACCAGCTCCTCCCATTTCCCAATCTTGTCTTCAAAGGGAGAATTCCCATTTTTATACTAAAAAGTGAAATTCCTGGGGGTGGTTCCTATGGAATCAGCAGCTGGAGAGAGGACCCAGCTCATCCCAGATTTTTTTCTGTCACTTCAGTTGCCTTTTAGTGGCTTTTTTAATGAACTATTTCCTTTATTGCTTTTTCTTTTTGATTTTCCCACAGAAGAATTATCTGTTTGGACAGAAGAGGAGTGCAGGAACTTTGAACAAGGGCTGAAAGTCTATGGCAAGGATTTCCATGTGATTCAGGCAAATAAGGTAAATTTTAAGTGCAATTCTCGCTTTTTACATTTTAAAACAAGGTAATTAGGAATAAATTTTTGTCCTTCATAAAGACATGGACAAAATTATTTCATTTTTGCTGTAGAATCACAGAATCCTGGAATGGTTTGGGTTGGAAGGGACCTTAAAGATCCCATGGGCAGGGACACTTCCATCATCCCAGCTTGCTTCAACCTGGCCTTGGATATGTCCAGGGATGGATCCAGGGAGGAATTTTTTCCCAATATTTACATCCAAATTGAGTTTGGATTTAATTTGGATTTCTGGGTTTTTCAAAGCCCAAAATTTGTAACTGGAAGCACAGAAATCCTTCAAAAATCCTGTGGGAATTGCTGCTTCCCTGGGGGCTGGAGAGACTCTGGACATCCTTGGAATTTTCCTCCTGGAGCTGCTTTTTCCCTAAGATCTCCAATCTTTTCACAAACACCCTTAACTCCCATCTCCATAAAATAACTCCACAACTTCCATCTCAATTTTCAAATTTTAAGCCAAGAATTCCCACTCTTCCAAGCAGCTTTGACTTGGAATTTCACACTTTTTTTTGCTATAAATGCTGGATTTTTTTTTTACCAAAAACGCCTTTAAATTCACCAAGACTTGCTTGGCTCTGCTGCCAGGTGCGGACCCGCTCCGTGGGGGAATGTGTGGCTTTTTATTACATGTGGAAAAAGTCGGAACGTTACGATTTCTTCGCTCAGCAGACTCGCTTTGGGAAGAAAAAATACAACCTGCACCCTGGGGTCACGTAAGATGTGCCTGATTTCGTCATTTTGGGGTTAAATCTTTATTTTGTCCTGCTCTCAGCTGAAAATTCAGGGACTCAGAGCCTAATTTGCAGCAGGGAAACAGCCAAAGTGTAAAAAAAAAGTCATTAGTGTGTATAAATAATCTGTGAAATGCACTTATTTGGAGCAAGGCCAACACTTTGCACTGACGAGCAATTTTAGCTTGACTTCTGTTAGAATTTGGTTGGTTTTCTCTTTAAATGTTACTCGATTTTTCTACTAAATGCTTGTTTGAATTAAATACGTTTTCTACAAAAGCATGAATCCCAAGTTTCAGGTGGAATTTTTGGTGCATTGTTTGTCCATCATTTTGGCCAGCACAACACCAAACCCTTGGGCATTTGGGGGTATCCAAAGCTCCTTTTCCCATTCCCATCCTTGCTGAGGAAAAGAGGGAATGTGTGAGCAGAGCTGCATTCCCAGCTTGTTCTGCTGCCCTTCATTCCAAAGCTCTGATTTGCTTGGCCCGCTCTTTCCACTGCCTCTTGCCAAGCTTTTTTACTATTATTTTCATTCCTCATTTCTTCCTGGCCGCTCTCTTGATCCTTCTTTGGAATATTATTGTTTCTCCAAACATTTCAGGGCTCTGGGACACCCAGAGATGCCGTCAGGGACTTTGTGGATGTTACAGAGAGTTTCTTACCTGGTAGGGATTGTCTGGTTCCCCTCTCCTTCCATTTCCTGGTGGGTTATTTTCCCCCTATTTTCCATTTCCCCCTGCCCCCTATTTTCCATTTTGCCCCCATTTTCTATTTTCCCCCTATTTTCCATTTCTCCCTGTTTTCCATTTCCCCCTATTTTATATTTTCCCCCCCCATTTCCCCCCAATTTTCTATTTTACATTTCCCCCCCTATTTTACATTTTCCTCCCTATTTTCCATTTCCCCCTATTTTCCATTTCCCCCCCTAATTTCCCTTTTCCTTCCTATTTCCCATTTCCCCCAATTTTCCATTTCCCCCAGTTTTCCATTTTGCCCCAAATTAGACATTTTTGGTGGTTGGTCACTCCAAGCTCCTTTCCTGCAGTGTCATTAAGGACTGGACTTGTCTGTTCTTGAATGCTTTTGCAGATAAATTTAGGGAATTCAGGGTGTAATTCCAACATAATTACGTGTCAGGAGAAGCTGTTTCTGGAGTCAATCCAGCCTTCCCACCACATCCAAGGGTTTTATCCCTTTCTTTCCATCTTCCCCTAAACTGGAGCACTGGAATAAATGGCAGAAATGGGAATGTCTTGAACTCTGGAGTTTTTCACTCAGTTTTAACTTCACCCCTTTGGGGGTTTTTGTGCTCAAATGTGATTTATATTTACTGCAATGGTTTGGTATTGGTGGCTCAGCAAATTCCAAGTGCCTGAAAGGGATCACCTTGGAAGCACATAAAGGATTTGGGATCAGGGAATGGTTTGGGTTGGGAGGGAACTTAAACTTCCACTATCCCAGAGTGTTCCAAGCCCATCCAGCCTGGCCTTGGGCACTTCCAGGGATCCAGGGGCAGCCACAGCTGCTCTGGGAATTCCATCCCAGCCCCTTCCCACCCTCCTGGGGAGGAATTCCTTCCCAGTCTCCCATCCATCCTTGCTCTCTATCAATGGAAATCCTTCCCCAAGTGAAAATGCCCACCTGCAGAGCGTGCAGGAAGATTTGCAGCCCCTCCCAGCACAATTCCAGGCTCCTGAGCTGTGTGTGTGTCCTGCAGGGATTACATGGATCGGCTCCTGGATGAGAGCGAGAGTGCAGCTTCCAGCAGGGCCCCGTCCCCGCCGCCCACGGCCTCCAACAGCAGCACCAGCCAGTCTGAGAGGGATGACTGCACCTCCAGCAGCACCCAGAACGGTGAGAGGGGCCTCTCCTGCCTCTGCAGCACAATTCCAGCCGGATTTGGGGTGGGAGAGCCCATCCAGTGCCACGGCAGGGACACCTCCCACCACCCCAGGCTGCTCCAACCCGGCCTTGGGCACTGCCAGGGATGGAGCAACCTCAGCTTCTCTGGGAATTCCATCCCAGCCCCTCCCCACCCTCCCAGGGATGGATTCCTTCCCAATATCCCATCCAGCCCTGGCCTTTTACCGGTTTAACACCATTCCCTGTGTCCTGTCCCTCCATCCCTTGTCCCTCTCCAGCTCTCCTGGAGCCCCTTCAGGCCCTGGAAATGGCTCTGAGCTCTCCCTAAACCTCTTCTTCCCCAGAGACAAACAGCCTGTTCCAAGTTAAAGCTGGTTTTTAAAAACCCTTCCCTGTTTGCATTTAGGCAGGGGCCTTGTCTTGAAGATACATCCCCCCTGGAATTTCCTGTTAACTGAGATTTGTGAGTTCTGTGTGCCCTGTGCCAGGGCAGAGGGGCAGTTCCAGAGCTGTGGGGAGCCCTGAGCTGGGAGCTGGGCTTGGGCAGCTCCTGCTGCTCCTCAGGAGCTCTTCCTGAGGGCTTGGAAGGCAGCTGGGAATGCGAGGGGAGCCAGGAAGGGAGAGCTGAGCTGAGGGAGGAGCTGGGGACTCACTCAGAGCGTGGAAATCACCTGGAAGCTGCACAAAGTGCCCAGGTGAGGAGAGCCCAGCTGCAGTCCTGGCATTCCAGGACATTTCTCTGTTCCTTTTAAGGCCTTCCATAAACTCCTTGTGTCATTTCTCTGACACCAGATTTTTAATTCATTTTTAATTCATTTTTAATTCATTTTTAATTCAAATTCTGCTTTCCTGACCCAGCCCAGGGCGCTGTGGTGCTGCTGGGCTTTGCTGAAGGGGTTTTTCTCCCCCCCAGGTGTCTCTGCCAACGGCCCAGGGGAGGTGCCAGGGAAGGAGGAGCCCAAACTCGAGGGACTGCACGTCAATGGACCTTGCAGCGGGAAGAAAACGCCTCACACAGAGCTGGATACCAACGGCTACGAACCCGAAAACCTCTCCAGTGACCCCAAACTTGCTCATTCAGCCTCAAGGAACGAGCCTGAGCTGGAGGAAAAGAGTGAGAGACCTCTGAAAAGAAGAAGAATTAACAGCAATGGGAAGGAGAGTCCGGGTGCTTCCGAGTTCTTCCAGGAAACCAACTCCCACGGGAAGCTGGAGGAGCTGGAAACTTTGGATGACTGAGTGCTGGGAGCTGATTTTATTCCTTGGAGTAAATTTTGGGTGTCTAAAATTTTCAGGGTTGATGGGTTACCTTCCAAAATCCAGTTCCATAAACAATCTGAGATTTTTTTCGTTTCTTGAGACCTTCTAGTTGGCTCTAAAGATCCGATATTTGGGTTTTTTCAGTGCTGAAAAGCAGCAGCAGAATACTGAATTTCTCAGAGCTGGCAGCTGCAGTTCTGGGATAAAAGGCTCTTAAATATTTAAGGAACAAAGCAGTGAGTTGCTGCAAAAAATATTCCCAGCCTAATACATTAAAGAATGTGTTAATACATCATTTAATGTATAAAACAGCATTTAATCAGTGTACAAGTGGACAAAGCATTTGGGGCTTTGCAGGAAGTTGAAATAAAACAGGAAAAGCCAAGACAGAGCAGGCACAGAGACTTCCACTCCTCCTGGAGAGAGGAAAATGTCATCCCATCATTAAGGAACCCTCATGAATCCTGAAAGTTATGAGCACAACTATTTTTATATATAGAAGTTTTAAAAGGTAACTAAATAAACCAGGTCAGGTTTGTCTATGTAAAATTGTTGACATCAATGATGTCTTTCCATATTCTTTATCTGGGCTAAAGAAATACATTCTGTATTTTTCCAGATTCCTTTGTAGCCTTTGAAAGATTTTTACAGTACTTATGTCTTGATTGAACTGTCCTTTCTTAAAACAAAAGCTTGTATAATTTTCTTACCTTGTACAGTTGGTAAACTTTTATGAGAGAGTTGATACCCTGAGTCTAATGTCAGCTTCCTTTTATTTTGCTGAAGTCTTTTCTAAAAAAAAAAACCCAACAAAAAAAAAACCCCAAACCAAACCAAACCAAACCAATGGACTTAAAAGTTAATTACCAACTTGTTAATTTTCTTCCCAGAAACTAGTAAATAATTAACATAAGAATGGTTAGGAGGCATTTGATTTTGGAAACGTGGTTTTTTTTTCTTCTTTTGTGGCAAAATAATGACGTTTCAATTTTTGTTAAGCATGCTGCTTGCATTGCACACATTTCCTTGCTTTCTTCCTCCCTTCATTTGGAACTCAGAGAGATTTCACAGCAGCCAAATTCTGGAGTTTATTGAACCTTCATTCAGGCTCAGCTGTTCCATCAGGCACTGCTTTGGTTTCAGCCTGTGCCCTGTTCAGGGAGCACAGCAAGGGCTGCAGTGTGGCTGCTCTGGTTGGAAATGCAAATCTCCTAAAAAAACCCCACTGGGAACTGGAATTCCTGAGGACCACAGGGATGGCTTCAGTGGGCAGAGGTTGGACCTGATGATCTCAAAGGTCTTTTCCAACCTAGAAAATCCTGGGATTCCGTATTGGTGCACAGGGACAGGAGAAGGGAGAGCAGGAATTTCAGATTGAGCTGTGGAGAGCTGATTTCAGTGTGAAAACCAAAAATTTCTCATCAATCAATGGGAAGTGCCAGCAGCACCACTGAAAAGTTGTGGATGTAGGATTTACATCCAGCAATCAGGAGCATTTGAAATCCAAATTCTTTCTGGTTTTGTTTGGTTGTTTTTTCAGCCCAGCTCCACTTCTGCTCTGTTAAAATTCGGGATAATTGTTCATTTGTATCATTGATAACCCTGTGTCCTCCTCCTCCTCACAGGTGTGCTCTTCATCCTTCATTGGTTATTTTCTCTTCAGGTTTATGCTCGTTATGGTTCCAGTTGAACTGAATGGTTTGAAATGGATTTTTCAGCCCAAACCCCACTGCTGAGGGCTTGGGCTGATTCGGTTTCTTCTCCACTGAACTTTCCTTGGACTTTGTGATCAGGAATGAACCAAACCTCGGGATGAGGATGGGTTGTGGATGCTGCTCCCAGAACCGTGGGGAACGATCAGCTCTGCCTGCCAGCCCTGTTCCTGGAGAGGCTCTGGGTGAGGTTCATTAATTAAGGCCTGTGTTAATTACGGAATGCAGTGATTAATGCCTGAGGCAGAGGTTGCTGTTAACTCTCCCCTCTGGTTATGAGCACAACCTCCAAGTTTCCCCTTCGCTCAAAGACGGTTCCACACAAGCAGAATCCTGTTCTCAGTTTCATTTTGATGCTCTTTGTTTGCGGTTGCAAGTTGGAAATACTTCCCAAAAATCCATAGGAACGTTTCCCAATGAATTGTCTCAGGCTCGTGTGTGAAATCCAGCACTGTGTATATTTTCAGGAATGTTCCTTTGTTTTTTATCTTTCCTTTTTTTTTGTTGTTTTTTTGGTGATACTTAGACCTGACATTCCATAATCCACTATGTAATGCTCAGCTAGACTTTAAGAATATTTAATTCTAATTTACTTTTGTTTATGCTGGTGTTTTATACAATACTTTGTTCATGTTTCAGACTGCAGCCACTGTAACTCGATAAGTCATTGCACTACTAAAGCTATTGAAAATCCTGGAAATCTGCTAACTTTGCTTTCATTCTCCAAACCTTCAGTACAGTCCAAACAGGAAATCCTGGGGCTTCCCAAAGGGTTCAATGTGCTATAAAATCCCCACACACACACAAACCCTACAGATGAGTTTGATACATTTTTTCCACACGGTATTTTGCACTGTCAGTAATTCCCTCCTCTTACTCCCCTTCCTTGTCTGCAATTTTGGAAAAGCTTATTAAAATATTTTTAAACTTACTGCCTGCATCCAAAATTCCTGACTTTTTGTGCTCCAGAAGGGTGGAATATTTCTTCTCAGAGGATGGGAGAGCAGTGACTCTGTTACTCTGCAGTGAAACCAACGGAAACAAATCCCATTTTTCTGGATCAACTTCCAGCTGTTTCCTTCATTCCCCAGAATGTTTCCCTCATCCCTCTTCCCTTCTCAAGGAATATTCAAAGGTGGAAACCCAGAATTCCCAACCTCACCCTGCTGGTGCTGTGAAGAGCCCCCTAAATCCCAGATTTATCCACCCCCAGCATTCCCATCCTGTCCAGCCAGGGAAGAGAGGGATGAGGCAGGAGCAGCTTTGGTTCATTGGTTTATTGGAAGCAAATACAAAAATACAGAGGCACATAAATCCTTTCTGCTCTCATTCCTCACATCCACAGCCTGCCATACATTCAGATTTTCATCACTAAAATGCTCCTTTTGTAAATAGATTCTCTATAGAAAACATTATTTTTTTTAGTCAATTAATAGCATAGAAAATACTGTTAGAGG
>VYZR01099314.1:1574-53214 GCA_013400675.1 Oxylabes madagascariensis | reverse complement strand
TTTTGTTTTTTGTTTTTTCCTGTTTTCTTTCTTTTAAATGCAACAGAAATTTGTGTTTAGAAAGTGTAGAGTAAAGTTCCAGGTTCAAACCAAAGCAAAATGAAATGCTGTCTGAGGTGAACATTAGTTTTGTCGTCCCAGCTTCCTGACATCCCCAATACAGTGGGAATAAAAAAGTAGAATCATACTACTGATGTGTGTATGCTAAAGTGTGTAAAATTCAAATTACTAGTATTGCTAACATTCTCAGATCCAGGACTGGCTCTCCAAGTAGGAGGCAGAGCAAATCTGCTTTTCTGAAGTTGCCTGTTTGTTTACATCTTCCTCCCATTGCCACATCTTAACAGCAAAGAGCCTTACCAGGACCCAGGGCCATAATGCACCCCCCTGCAAACATTAGATTAACTGAAATATTGAACAACTACTGTGAGTTTGTGTCCTGCTTTCAACTTTCAGAGTTAATTTTCCTCCCTCGGAGCTGGTTTAGTGCTGCATTTTTGATTCAGGATTAGGAAGATGTTGATAACACCCTAATAATTTAGTTCTTGCTGAACAGTTCTTATGCTAAGTCAAGGACTCTTCAGGTTCTCATGCTGCCCTGCCAGCCAGGAAGCTGGGGATGCACAAGAATTTTGAAGGGGACAAAGGCAGGACAGCTGATCCCAAGTGGCTCAAGGGATATTCCTTATTCCTTATCATATGGTGTCATGCTGAACAATAAAACTGGGGAGAGTTGACTGCTGGTTTCCAGCCCACTGCTCTGGCACTCCTTGGCCAATGGTCACCGGAGGAAAAGCAACTGTATTGTTCATCACTTGATTTATATAATTTCTTACCATAATTTTCCCTTCCTTTTCTGCCCTGTTGAACTGTCTTTATCCGAATCTACAAGCTTTACTATTTTTACAATTGTCTCCCCCATGCCACTGGGGAGGAAGTAATGGAACACGTGTGTGGTGTTTACCTGTCTGCCAGGTTAAACCGAAGCAGTTTGGAAGAGGAGCACAATCTTAAAGCCCAAATAACCCAAGTAAAAGTTTTCCCAAAAGCATTTCCTGAAAGAATCACAAGCTTGCTCAAAAAGCGGGAGAAAGGAGAAGACCAGAGACTGCCTACACAAGCCCCAACTTGGTTTGTGTTTAACAGCTGAAAGAGAAGAGAGCTTTGAGCTCTGGTTCCTGTCCTGCCCATTCCCCAGAAGATCTCCCGAAGAGTGAGCAAAGTGTATGACCAACTTTCTCATGTTGGAAGTAACCATTTTCAATGAGAACTTGGACACCATACATGGAGCTTGTCACGATACTTTTTAGTCTCCTCTGGGCTGCAAGCTAAGCTAGGCTCAGCATGGCTGAGGAGAGCCTAGCCATGCATTTCTTACAGGTGAAATGACAGAAAGTCCCAGTCAAGCAGAGCAAGAGGAGGGAAAGGTGGTCTGTGTGTGGCAGAGGACAGCTCTGTTTGATGTGTCTGTGCCGTTTCAAAGCATCAAGTGTTTAGCAGCAATAGGCGACCCAGTTGTCTCCACTCACTACAGTTTCTTCCCAAAATCTGCTCTGCATGTGGAGGCAAAAAAGAAACCAGTGTGGCTTAAGACCGAGCTTTTTCCCTGTTGGAGCCCTGGGGGAGCCATACCAGGAAGAGACAGGAGATGGTGCTGTAACAGCACCAGAGGAACAACAATTGCCCGTCACACCTCCAATGGGTGAGTTACTATCAAAGTAAAAATGAAAAAACACCAACCAACCAAACCCAGGAAAAAACCAAACAGTCACTCAGCCACGGGGTAAATGTTTTCACTACCAAAACTTCAACTTTGCTATTCATCCTAATGTTTTAAACTTTGAAGTGTAAAGGCTACATATGCCAGGCAATACCTGCCAGCTGTACACTGTCAGTTCACAAAGCAGCCAACTACCATAGTCAATGTTTCTCTTGGAATTAAAAAACAATTTTGCACTCGATTCCGTGTGAAAATGGAATCTGGGTGTGCCCACCCTCCAACTAGCCTTTGGACAGTTGGCTACTACTAGTGAGGCAACCACTCAGAAGAGGCTCATGGGTTGACAGCAGGATCAGGGCTCATGAAAAGGATGAGCTCTCTCCAGCTCAGGAGGGATCTCATGGTCATGCAGCAGCTGAACTCTGACCTCTTGTATGAGGCCTGCAAAAAAAAAGGAGCAGATCATGCTTCCAATTTGTCATCCATGTCTTAAGGGATAATTTAGCTTTCTACATGTGTTTTCATATTGAGTACTGGAGCTACTATAGTAGCTTCCTCAAAGCATTATATTTCATACCAGTTTGGAATAGAGACAGCTTCGCCAGGGAGATTGACAAAACTCAGGACACTATTAATGTTCCCTTTTAGCATTTACTCCCTTTTCAGATAAGAATGTCAGGCTGATAGATCAGCCAGGTTCATGAAGAACCAGAGTGATAGAAAGATCATTTCTCTGATTCATATAGAAATAGATCAGACAGATTCCTATCTGTATGAAACTAAATAGAAATTACTTTTCCCTTATAGGCACTTTTTTCCAGATCTGAGAAGTCTTGTTACGGCTTTAATACTAAGAAGTTTCAGATACCACAAAGGCCATCTAAGCTAGATAAATCCAATGCCAAAATTTAAAGATAATAAAAAAAAAAATTAAAAATAAATCATCTGTCTACTTCCTAAAGCTCTTCACTGAGGAAAAACTTTCTCTCCTTTTTCTTATTGCCAATGAATGTGATTATAGAGCATAAAGTGACATACCTGCATGTTAAAGTCCTGTTGTTTCCCTGGAAGTTATCTTCTAGCTGCAGTGGAGCACAAACACTGTGTTATCGCTGCAGCAGTAGGACTCAGGACCCCATTGTGTCAGGTCCCCTTTGAAGACAGGAAGACAAAGGCAACCCCAGTCCCGCATCTCAATGAAATTAGCTTGGGTAGAATAAAGGATGTCTGATCCAAGGCTGCCTCCAGGTAAGAGAGCAGCATTTTCCCCTTGGCTTCCCTGTACTGAGTGGTTAAAGGGGCAGAGGAAGAACAAAGCTCCAATCATTTCACTCCCACATCTTTTCTAAGAGATTTTCTGCCTCTGTAGAGATATGCATCCCTTTCACCTGGAGACAACACTGCAGCAAAAGGAGAGCCTGCTGGGGATGCTCACCTCGCTGGGACAGGCCAGCTTATCATTGCTCATTGTTTGCTTCATACACACCTAACTGCTCCCACACAAAGAGCCTTTGCCTCTGCATCCATACCCTCTCTGCATGGGACAGGAACCATGGGAGGTTTTTTATTCTTTGTACAGCACTTACCCCCATTAGTCTCTCTCCTCCATCCACAGTGTAAGGAGGGAAATGAAAATCAAGCAAGATTTGAACACTTTCATATGTGATCTGGACTGCTTTTAGAACGTGCAAACTCCTGGACAGTATTGAAAGTGCTGATGTAAAATCTCTTACCCTTATGAGGTAAGACTGTTCCAAAATCTACGTTAACCCTCTGTCAGGTTACCCAGGATGCTGCTAACTCAGCCACAGAGGTGTTTTCCCACCACCCTCCCAACACCATGTCTAGAGGACTTATTTTCAGCCAGGCACATTTGAAAATAGCCATATGCAACAAGCCCTGTGTTGTGCTTGACCCCCAGATTGTTCCCCAGTCCTGGGAGAGCGTTGTGAAGATACTGAGTCATTGTGGAGAGATCCAGCCTGGCCAGAGCCAGCTGAAGCCACAGGCAGCAAGTGGTACAGGAGCCAGGCTGTCTGTGCACAGCCCCTGCACACCCCACCCTGCCTCCTAGCATGTCATCCCAGCCCTCTGCTACTCTGGATACTGAAATCTGTAAAATTTTTCCCTGTATCATCAGGCCAGAGTAACCCTTTCTCTTGTGGAAAACTTATCTTCCCAGAACAACTCTACCCAAAATTCCAGTGGAGATATCCATGTATGTGATGCAGCTGCAGAACACACCACGAGAAATTTGATGATGAAGGAATAAATACAGCAGATGCATCACTAGGCAGCAACACAGGAAACGAAGCACAGAAAAATACATAAGAAAAATCAGGGGTTTAATGATAAATTAGCAGGTAAGAAAGATAATAAAGAACCAGTAAGTGTTTGACATATTCAGTGTCTGACATTCAGAATCTTTCCCACATCAGATTCATAGTCTTCAATTAGATGGAAGCTATCATGGGAGAAAAGTGTCAGCTTTAGAACTTAAGCATCCATCAGTAGCATTATCTGAAAGCAAAAATCAGGATTTCATTCTTGGTACCACTTGCTAGCAAGTTTTTCTGATCACCTGTGAGGGACTGATAAATGTTAAGACTAAAATGTCTCAACCTTGTTTTAACTTTATTTTGAACGGTTGCTTAGAAAACTGTTTTAACATTAACCACCTTAGTTAACATCTCCAATTTTGGTTCAAGAATGAGTCTACATTTCCATTTCAGCCTTAATCTTCAGCACAGTCCACTCCCAGGATAGTTCACAAAACTGACACATGGCTGGTTTGTCACTCCATGTCCTGAAGTTGCTTACAAATTTAGAACTCTGCTTTTAAAAAAAGCTAGCTGCTTTGTCACTTTCACTGTGAAGGATGAATCCAGTTTACAGTTTTCTTTCACTTTAGAACTCCAACCACTCTGTCATATAAATACAGTTTGATGGAGAAATCTCACCACCTTCATGACAATCATCAAAAACCTGCAAAACAAAGCCCTGTGTTAGCAGAGTAATTACTTCCAGCTGGATGGTGCATGCTCCCATGTTTTCTGCTTCTTTCCCAGTAGATCAGCATTAGTCTAACAGAGGCGAAAACCTAGGAAGTCTTATGGCAGCTCTGAGGGAGAAGAAAAAAACAGATCCCACCACAAAGGGACATGCTGACAAGTTTTACCTACAAACCAGTTCACAGTCCAGGGAGGAGAGACCAAAAGCTAGACAGAAATAATTTAGCTTGGTAAAAACACAGGCAAACCTGGGATCAGAAACATAATACCAATTTGGAACAGGCTACACTTAACAGCATCCTTTTACATACAGTCCAATCAAGAGACAGGCTGGAAGTGGGAAACACCTGACAGAGCAGGTGTTTAGACCAACTACAGAACCTGTTACACAACAGCTAAGCCATCGTGGGCAGCTTTTAAGTACAGCTGGCTTAGCCCCGAGGCTGACTCGTGGGCAGAACTAGCCATGTGCCATGTGGCCATTGCAGGCCTGTGTTCAAGAGCTGCATGCACCACTAATGATACACAGAATTAGTTACTCACAGGGCAGAGTCCACAGGGTGTCCTGACCAATCCAGTGGGCTGGATGAGAGGGCTAATGGCTCTGTACAGCCTCATCTGCCCATCCACACTGCCCACTGTCCCCTCCTTGGCAGCAATAATGGTCATCTCCACTTTGCCATCATAAATCAGAGTATTCAAAATGGTCTCAATGTCTTCCATTGACAACTCTACCTAAGAAACAATTTGTGAAATAGATGTTAGGAAAGATGTGTGCCAGTGAGTCCTGCAAGGAGGAAATGAGTAAACATCATGAGTAACAAATCCACAGAGCTCTAACCTAGCCCAGAAAAAGACACTAGTCTCACTGGGAACTTTATGGAGTTGTGCAGATGCAAAAAGAAAAGCAAACACTAATACCTCCTACCTCCTGAGCACTTTTGATTTGCAGTAGCCTTGGTCTTACCAAAAAAACTTCCCAATATACCTGAGATGTCTCCATTAACCTAGCACAATACAGTTCCAGTTTTGCAGGAAAACAATTGTGAAAGAAGAAAAAGACAAGACTGCTAAAGATATACTTATTGATGGTGAGCAGTAATGGTGGGGTACTTTCCTCCTTCTTTTTTTCCCTCCCCTCAGATTCCTTGAAGTGCATATACAAACTTAAGAGAAATTATGAAATCTAAACCAGCAGGGACAGTTAACAAGGATGTGAATGCTTATTCTTTTACACATTTTTGAAAACCCTGCACAAGCTATCCTGGAATGCCAGACACTATCAGTGACCCTCCCCAAAAAGCAATGAAGCCACAAAGCTCACTTCCACTACACAAGCTGTGGGGTTCTAAGACACTTATGAGATCTTCAGCAAGTCTGCAGTACTCAGCTCCTACAGCTAATCATGCACTGACAATTTGAATAGTAGTAAGATGAATCTGTTCTAACCTTACTGATGCCCAGTTCACAGATGTATTTCCAAACCTCGTGGGATGAGGCAAACGAGCTGTTTCTCTGTATCATGGGGTTCTGTTTGCTGTCTCGAGCTGCCTCTGCCTGAGAAAAAGCAAAGGTTAGTCAGAGTCAGCAATCACTGCCAAGAGCCTCCTTCCTGGTTCAGTTTCAGGCATACTCAAAAACAAAACTTCTTTTCCATTTCTGGGACAAGTTTAGCATTTAAAGCCATGTTCTTAAGACTGGTGTATGTGAGACAATGCAGTGCACAATCAAATATAATTTTATAATAAATGACATAAAATTTACACTGTAATTCAGATTAATATGAAGGAATACCAGCATTTGGCATTTTGTTGACCAAAAAAAAGTTTCTGCTGGTACCTAGAGCCAGTTAAAAATATATTGTAACAGAATAGACAAACGCTACAATCTGCAAACATATTTAATTAACCAGGGACAATATAGACTAGGGGCAATTGTCTGCTAGGCAGAGCTACCTGACTGACTCCTGCCTTACATCCCCTCAGAAATGAGGTGCTCTGCAGAAACCAGTGACTTTTCCTAGATTTTTTGGTCCTGTGCTCTTTGCTACCTGGTTTGTGTCTTAGTTTAAGACAATTATACAGGGTGGAGACTCCAAAATGAGTTACCTCCCCTTTAGTTTTTACCAATCTCTTTTCACCAATAAAGAGACAAAATGGGAGAAGATAGAAGGTAAAAAATATCAAATAAAAGATAACAGCCTCTGTGGTTCCAGAACTTCCACAAATAACAATCAGAGTGGGACAGGGACAAAACAAAACCTAGACAAAAAATTATTGACCATAAGGCTCCAATGCTGTCAAAAAAGCTGGGAAAAACTTCCTGGCAAGTGGCAGGTCCACACCCTCCTCAACAAACAGCAGGCAGCTGGAAATTCGTGGAGAGAGGGTCTGACACCTCCTCGGCTGTCCTGAGCAGCAGCACGAGAAGGTATTGTGAAATTCTCTCTGGAGCAGGTTTGGACTGCAAAATCCAGCTTCTCAGGCTGCAACTTGGAGACCTGCCCCAGGCAACTCCCTCAGGTGCCCAGGGAAAACAAAAGTACTTCCCTCACCTCCATTTCCCGTTTTTCAAGGGATCCTGCACCCCTCCTTCCAGGATAAAACAGACAAGTTCCTCTTTTCCGGGTTGTTGGGTCTTAGGGACAGTAATACTCTTGGGCAGGCTGGCATACAGAAGATATGGAAAACACAATTTTGGGTCACCTAGGAGAGTTTGTCACTGGACCTCAGAGATAAAAGGCTTCCCTCCTTGTCCAGGGTGTAAAAATATCCATCATTAAAATACAACACCATCACACTTACTATGGCAAAAGTAATAGCCCAGTACAGATTTGCCAATCTAGCTGCAATAATGGCCAACACCTATGGAAAACCTAAGCCTTGCCTAGCACCTGTTTACAAAACAAATGGCAGGTGACTTTGGCACTCACCTTACTCTGCAGAAACTTAAAACACTGTTGATTTAACACCTCCACAAACTCAGACTCGAAGTCCTGGTCACTGTACCAGGCCCCTCCAGTGACGGAGCGGTCTGGCTGCAGGTTGTACAGCATATAGACCTTCTTCTTGGATGCCTGTTGGAGGGAAATGGACAGTTCTCAACAGCTGAAAGCCTTCATAAGGAAGGAACATTTAAGCAGATAATCTGCAAAAGAGGTTTATTACTCCTATACCTAAGGCACAGCAATCCACCTGACTTGAGCTATCCTTAACCTGTTTGACTCTCAGGTAAGGCAGAGATAAAGAGAAGATCAACCATTTTGATTCCTAGTCATTTCATAACATAGTGTTGGAACACTAGATGAATCCAGCACCTTTCACATGAACACAAAAATGCTACTGCTTTTCTATGTCCAGCTTCTCTACCTCCACCTGCTTTACCAGACCCAGTGTGAACCAGATAACTGAAGACAGACAGCAGAGAAGCTGACTTGTGGAGCCAGTATCTCTTGCACTTAAAACCTGCACACTAAAGGCAGAGAGTCAAACACTGGTACACAGTCAAAGAGAAAGCTGGAGGCAGAATGAGGTTTCTCTGCCCCCAGGCCCCTGTTAAAAGCATACAAAGCAGGCAGCAGATGTTTGAAATTGTTAAAAAAAAAGTCACAAAATACTCACTGCCACAGATTTAACTGCTTTAATTAGTTTCTTGCTTTCCAAGTTTTTCAGTATCTTGTTGATCTCTGTTAAAGGCAGATTACTTTTGTACCTAATGTCCCTGCTCCAAATACCTGTTAAAAAACAGAGACGTGAACAGAAATAAATAGAAGAAACCATTTGCTTCTGTACACACCAACCAAAATTCACATCAGAACACTGCTTGGGTTGCTTGCCTGCCACTCCCAGCAAAAGGGAAGGAATGAACAGAAGGGATTGAGGAAAAACAAGCAGGTGTGGGGGGTATTAGATTTTATATTTCTATTGTCTGGGCAAGCATTTATGACTTCGGACAGGAATGGTCCCATACCTGAACCGAGTTAGTACAATTCACAATCATAATTTAAAGTACCTTTGTTGCCTGCATCCTCTATGATTTGGTAAACCAATTTCTCTTGATTGTCAGAACCTTTCATTTTACTGTAAAACAAGACAGACATCAGGATTTTTGAAAGGTCCAAAATTTGAAAGAAGTCATTTTTTTTTTAAAACTACAAACAAGAATTGTGTTCCAAACACAAGCAAACACAGGCTTACCTTGCATTTTGGGAATCTTTGATTCTGTACAGGAGACCTGCACTGCTCCTCAGAAGGTCCAGCTGCCCCTAGGAGACATGGGCACAATGCAGTTACTTTCCTTCAAATAGCTTGTTTCAGAAGGTGTTTTGGAAGAATATTATGAAATTCTAAAATAAAAACCTTATTTAATGTCAACTAAATAAAGAAAAATGAAAACTAACGTTTTTAACCACTGGAAACAGTAATAGCCTTGAGGATATTTTTTCTTCTCTTGACAAATTTCCACTTATCATCAGCTATCAGAAATAACAAACAGTTCCTGACCCTTCCCACAACATCTACACAATTCCTATTATTTCTCCTGACTTTCACATGGTACAAGGGACATTAAGTTCTTGCACACTTTGCTCTCAGTTTCCACCAAAACACTCATTTGCACAGCAACCCAGAAATCACAGTGGAGCTCTGGAACAATTCCAAGTTCCAGTAGCAAAGTTCTACTTTTTACTAAGTGGCCATCACTGGAAAGCTGACAGCTCTGATGGGCACTGAGTCTTAGAAGCAAATTGCTGGCATCTCTCACACACACAAAAAGAATTGTTTTGCTCTGCATGCTTGTGGCCAGGAAAAGTCCTTATTCCCTGTTTTGAAGAGGAAAGCAATTAGACAAGGCTAAGAGTGTGTGTATAACAGCATTAACATTCACTCTTTCATTGCCAGCTGATCCTTTCCTACAGTTACAGCCTTGGTTCTTACAGATTTGGCAGGCTTCCCCTGTGTGCCATCAGAGCAATCCACAAGCTTGGGATTTTGTGAGGGATTCAGAGAATACCTTCACATATGAGAGTATGGGCTAACATCCAACCTTTTCTCTACAGCTAATTAATTACCCATCACTAATGGGCCTTTTGGTTATGTATGTACTGAGGAAGATCTCCCTACCATGGAGAGCAGCCTGTTGATGGCCACAGCTCTCTGCTGGGCTTCCATGTGAGGCATGTCATTCTGGATCACCTGGTCTGTGATTCCATGGGGGAACTGGTGGCACAGCTCAATGATCCTGCAGGAGGAGAGAAGCAGCTTTTGGATGTTCTGCTGCATCCAAAACCAAATCCCAACAGTACTGGAGTCAGGATGGAAGAGAATGACAAGAGTAACTCAGAGGAAAAGTATCCCTCAATTGCTTCATGAGGGAGCTGGGCACCAAGTCCCTGTGCACCATTTCCCTTTCCAAGACCAGAAAAACCCGGAACAGCCGAAAATGACCTGACCCAACCCCCACTACCCCCTAAGCACCTCCCAGCACGACAGTCTCATTGCCCCCAACAACCCTCTCCTTCAGTATCTATTTCCTGATTAACACTCGGGCGTCGAACCACCCTCCTCAGGCCTTGAACATGGCCCCTCCACGCCTACTGCCCCCTGCCCCAAAACACGTCCTTCGTGGCCTCCACACACCCACTCCCCGCCCGGCAACCTCCTCGCCTGCCTGAGGGCGCACCCAGCACCTGCTCTCGATGTCCATGGGATCCGGCACTTCCGGCTTCACCTTCACCTCCGCCATCGCACAGCGGCATCCGGCGCTGTGAGATGACGTCATAAGCGCGACGAGGGGAGGGGTCAGTTGCTACGCGGGGCGTCCCTGGAAACGGGAGCGGGAGGGACGGCATCCAGCGGGGTGAGCAGGGGCTGGACAGCGGGGATGCAGCGGGGCGAGGTGTGGGGGCTGCTCCGTGGAGGGCGCCGGGGTGCCGGTGGGGCCGCGTGCGTCCCGCCAGAGATGCGATCCCAAAAGGCTGGAGCGGAGCACCGCTTACCTTTGGTCTAGGTGTGCCAAGAGCAGGTGGGAGCGTGAGAGAAACTGTCAGCCCTCTCAGGTCAGGTAAAGATCTGATCCGCCCGTGGTTGGTGGGTGTGTGTCAGAGGATGGGCCAGGCTCTGCTCGGTGGCGCCCAAAAATGGGATAAGAGGCAACAGAGAAAATCTGGGACACGGGAAGTTCCACCTGAACGTGAGGAAGAACTTCTTCCCTGTGAGCGTGACTGAGCACTGGAACAGATTGTCCAGAGAGGGTGGGGAGTGTCCCTTACTGCCTGCATTGATGAGTAGCATAAGACTTGTTTCTGGAGCACTGGAAAATTGGTTACACAACCAAATCCTTGTAGCACAGACGTATTTGTAGCACAGACATGTTCCTGGCCCTGAGCATCAATTCCCAAGATCTGGAGTACATCTCTTTGTTTTGTAAAATGTCATCCTATATCCAAATGCAATTTTTCATTCCTGAATTATGTGACATGAGAATGACGATGTACATCAGGATAAATTAGGTTTGCCACCTGTTTTATGGATATGTTCTTGATTCACATGGTAACCGGCATAAGCTTAAGAAATAGCTGCTTTTCTTTAGTTCTTTTCAGGGCATTCTGTACTTATTCAGGTGACCTTAGTGGAATGAGCCTGACATGATTAGGGTGGAGATTCCTGTCTCTTACTCCTTCTATGCACTGACATACGGTGCTAAAGCTGTTCTAGCTCAAACACATGGAGTCACGGGATGGTTTAAAAAATCCAGTGTTCTCTCTTTTAAGAGAAACAAAGACAAGGAATCATGCTAAAAGTCTGTATTTCTCAGTACATTCTTCTTTTTAGGAAAACTATTGTCTGCCTTTTTACTTTTCTATTTTAAGGATCACTGCTGAGAAAAATGACAGCTGGCTCTGTCTCAGTCCCTCAGATCATCCCACTTCGAATCCCACCTCCAGGGAAAGCTCAACGGGAAATAGACACAAATACTCTCATAGAAATAAAATCAGGTATGAACAAGAGCTTTAATTCCATCTCAATCCTTTACTTATGTGTCCACTTGAAATATTTGGACTTTATACTTTTTTTGCATTTAATTATGATTTTTGGAGTGTGCATTTCATTAAGGAACTTACAAAATTAACCAAGAGGTTTGATGCACCAAATATACTTGCATGTAATTTATGCATCCAAACAATATTACCGACATAAAAGTTAGATGTGTTAGCAGTCTTAATTGCTACCAAGGCCAAATTTTTAAGCTGTTGCATTTTGGTTTGACTGCAAAAACAGTGCTTGAAAAAAACCATGTGCTGGGCTCACTCCCAATGTTGTCATATATCCTAGGTTACATTGTAAGATGTGCCCAAAGTATGTATTCTATGACCGTCTTCATGAGCTGTTGAAATCAGGTGGGGCAGTGTTTCCCTTGCCCCTCCCTCTGGACCATCTTCTGTTAATGGGCCCATCAATGCCTTGCCACATGACTCATAGGTAACTCCCTCCAGGAGCTCTCTCTGTTTAATGGGCAATCAAGGACCCATTGTATGACTCATAAAATTACATCATTCCATTGTGAGATGCTCCGCCCAGGGGGAGGGGCCAAGCATTCCCACCTGGATATAATCTGGGATTTGGGACAGTACTGGGCCTTACCCATTGAACTCCCAGAGGACAAGAGTTACCAGACCTTTCTATGAGATCACTGCTTCAAGAAGATCACCTCTACTGCTACCACCACCCTAACCAACAGGGTGTCAGGTTGTATTTGGACTCTGTCTGTGGTCTTTTGTACTACTGCATTTATTTTATTTTACCTTTTTTTTTCCCCTCCTATTAAATTGTATTTTCTGACTTAGAGTCTCTCACTGGTTTTGCTTTCAAACCAGTACATCATTATGATTTGACCCTGCTGCTGTGGCAGAAAATACCCTTTCTGTCATTGGAATGGACAAGCTGCTACAATGTTTTCATGCAAAATCATTTCACAGATACTTTGCTGTCAGAAATATTGCTTGCAATGAAATTGCGTTTGTTGAGTAACTGATAGGACAAACACTTTTCATCTCAAACATTTGGTCACTTATAGAACTGCTTTATTTTCTTTATGTGAGAAAAATCAAGCATGTTAGTGAGTACTTTGTTATTCCAAGGTTGCCTACAGTCGGACGACTTACTTTTTATATTTCTTTCAGATACACCTGAGGCCTCTATTTATTACACTTTAGATGGAAGTAAACCAGAACTCATTAGGAAACCTGGCTATGGGGCGTGTAACACTTTGGAATATAAGGGTCCTATCATATTACCAGTGGGGAAAATAATGGTCAAGGCCCTGGCAGTTACAAAGTGAGTATCCTGGTTTTTTTAGTCTTATTTTTTTTACTTTTATTTTAGTCCTGTTTTGGCAAGGGATAGACATCCCTGTCGTAGCTTGTGTTGTTTAAAGCATTCCATACCCTCCAGGTGAGAGATGAGCCTTTCCCCAGGCAGTTGGCAGTCTAAATGAACCTCATGAATAGCACTGACTTGGCTTTCTCAGGGTAACCTTTTTCCATCAAGTGTTTGTGTGGTTGGATTACCTCTTGGATGTTATCTTCTGGACTTTGAGTATCCAATGATGTACTATCCTGAGAGCTCATCCTTTGGAATGTGTTCATCAGAAACACCAGAGAAATAGGGTGGTGTTTCTGGGGTCATCCTGTGGTTCAGTGGATTTATAGTTGTTGATCTTCCCAGGAATTTGCTTAGTTTCTCCCAAAGGATCACAGAATGCTGAACCTCGCGCCTTAAGTACAACGTTGGGTGAAGCAAAAACACAATATATAGAAAGAAAACTGGATTTTGCTGCATAGCTACTGACTTTGTCCAAACTAACGTCATGCTTAGAGACAGAGAGAGGACACATAAATTCTTTGTCTGTACTGTGTTGCATTATTTTTTATTTCCAAGGGAGCAGAAACTTCCACTCCACTTGAAGATTTGTGTTTGTTGTTCCCTGTTAGCAGCACCTACAGCCAGCCTGTGCTTGTGTCTGCATTGGAATATAACATTATATAACACACAAAACCTAGGTCTATGTTTATTTTCTTGCTATCTCTACCTAGATTAACCCTTGTTTCCGATATGGTTTTATTTAAGACATCTTCAGAGATTCACTATAATGACAATAAATCATGGAAGAGGGTTTGGACACTTACAGCAATTTCAATCCATTGTTGTAATTTAATAGATATTAGAGAATGACAGTTGTTTTAGCAAATAAATATTGCTCAGGATTCTACTGCAATAATGACTGGCAAGCTTGGAAGGGATGTTCCACCTAATAAGCCACATCCATCAGTGATTTTTCTTGTTGCAGCACACAGGTCTGGGGCAGGTTCATAACTTTGTGAATATTGATTTTCAGGGACTACAGGGAGAGTTCAATTGTGACAAAGGTGTTTGTGGTAGAGTACCAGCAACCAAACATTCTTTTCCCTGTTGAAGATGATGACAAGAACTTCCTAAAAGCTATGGCCACACAGGTAAGTTTTAGAAATTGAAACCCCTTGTGTGAGTATAAAATGGAGCATATATTATATTATTTAGAGAATAAGCTTTGCCAATTTTATTCACGTATCTTATTTTCTCTGCTAGCCCATCTTTCCTTTTTGTATTGTTAAAATTTCAAGAGGACAGGTTTCCCCCCCAGTAGTATTTCATGACTAATTGAGGTCAAATATTTTAAAAATACAGTTATAAGTTAAGCTTTTCAAATGCTTGCATTGCAAATAAATTCCATAAGCATGTACTTGTAAAATTTTAACAAATAACTATAGCAAGAGAGGATTAGAGCAAAAGCAAAAATTTTATTTGGAATTCACATGGAATTATCTTTTTAGAATAAGGAAGGTAGAACATTTACTACAAAACCCAAGAAGAATAGACTGCATGTAGAAATCAAGCCTGCCTGGGATGAAATGCCCCAAGACCTTCAAGGTATAGTATCACTTCATAAAACTGACATATTTTTCTGTTCTAGCAGAAAATAACATAGAGTTTTCCTCTTGTATCACTTGTAAAATAGGGTAATTTTAAAACTCTCAGAAGACAAAACATCCTCTGGAAATTCTAGTTTTGATTACTCAACACTGTAAATAGAAAACAAAATTTACCTTCCATACATTTCACATGACTTCTTAAAAACATATTAAAATGTCATTCATTTCTCAGCAACACAACAAGGCCCTGTCTGTATTTCCCTTTGTTGCTAGAAAATGCTGTTAAATTGACGGGATTGCAAATCCTTTAAAGAGTTCCTTTACTGATGTTTGCTTGCAGTAAGATTCCAAAATAAATACACTAAATGGAAATGAAAGCTTCATCCAAATTTCTCTGTAGATAAAGCCTCTTATTCCATGGCAACAGCAATGGGACTGTTTTAGAGCAGGGAATAGTGTTAATGTTTACTCATTAATTTACTCTTAGGAGCTGGAGTTTTTTGAGCATGCAGGAAAGAAAAAAACTGTAAATAAATTAAAAGACAATAATAAGCTCTGTCAGAGAGGTGTGGGGTTCCTTGTAGTTTAATTTCCTGTAATTCCATGCAGCTTATTCGAACCCAAAATGTGGATGCCAAATGTGTTTTTAATTATGCTTAGAGAGAATATGTAACATTCATGTTCAGATATATATTAACAGCATGAAGTGGGTGACAGTGGGATAACAGGATTGTAATTTTAATNTTTTTTTTTTTTTTTAGACAGAAAGCCTTCTCACAGGTCCCCTCAAGGACCTCAGCTCCTTTCCAGTCCTTTGGAAGCCACAGAGTACAGAGAGGAATCCACCTCAGCACAACCAATGGAGTCATTGCAGGTGAGCAAAGGGGTAGGCTGAAGAAAACTACAAGGCTGTCATCAGGACAGAGGTCTAAAAAAAGACGGGAGTGAAGATTTGTGATCTCTCTCAGCTATTAATGCCTTTGCCTGCATTCTACAGTCCTGATTTAAATGTACCTGTAATGATGCACTAGAATGGGAATGCCCAAAGCAGGACACAGTTGTCAGTATAGACAAAACCTGGCAAAGGAAAACAACACTAACTGCATTCCTACTAATTCTCTTCTAATACATTCCTGAAACTGCAGTTAGAAAATATTTACTGCTGTTTGTTGGCAAGTTAATACTTAAAACTTAATATTCAGTAATGCTGTGGGTAAGAGTATATAGCAAGGCATTGATTTATTTTTACTGGAAGAAGCCATGTGTCCTTAATGCAGCTAATGGGGGAATCAAGGATAGTAAGTACTCCTCAAAGCAGTGCATTTCAGTGCAGTTTATTTCAAATTATATCTGTAGCTGATTTTTCTATCTTTATATGCATTTTGTAAATATTTCCTTACTAAAGCCTAAAGAATTACCTCTATTTCAGTTTGCAAGTTCCTCTGCAGTGACTAGCCAAAAAAGCTTAGCAAGCACACAGGTGTCAAGGATCCAGAGCAAAACAGATTTCCTTAGGTAAGTGAATTCTCCTTTTAACATATTTGTCCTTTGGAAAGTATCTGAGCCTTTTGCAATCAAGCTGATAATACTGTAGGCCTCTATAAAAATTAGGAAGGCAAAGACAGACACTGGCTCATAACTGGAGTGTATAATCTAGGTATGACTGCGAATTCTGTTTCTTAGATGTAGTTTTCAACTGCCAGTTATCAGCTGTCCTATTTCCCTTTAAAATAACTCCTAACACCCATAGGAGCAGGGGATAAACTGTTTTTTCAAATTATAGTACACCCGCAGTACTGTAGGTGAACACTGCTCACTGGAGTAGTCTCCCAGAACATTAATGCTTATCAGTATTTAAAAGGTTCTGTGATCGACATCAGTGGCTCCCTGTGGTGCAGCACTGAGGCCTGACAGAGACTGCCTGTCAGGAGACCTGTTTATCTCCCATGATGAGGAGGAAAGTATTAAACTCCATAGTAGCCAGAAAGCTTTCTAGCTTGCAAAGCTGTTTAGAGTTAAGAACTCAGTATCATAGATATTGGGGCATGGTCTGCTGTCCCACCACAGCTTGGAAACCACAACGGAGAAATCAGTGGCCTAAGTCCTGTTACAACAAATTCCAGATTATTCATTACTATGCAGCAGTGCAATACTAAACCAAGCTCAGCCAGTTTGCTCTTGTTTTCAGATGTGCACATTGTTCTGCCCCTCGCCTGTCTGAGCCCTTGGCTCACTTCTGCCAGAAATGTGGATCTCCTATCCCCCTCGTGCCAGTCTGGCGCTTCCCACTCCCCAAAGGAACACAGGTCAGCAAAACTTCATAGCAATCCCCACGTCGTCCTTGGAGAGAACAATAGCCTCTGCAAGTTACATGGTCAATGCTGGCAAACCTGCTACCTACTCACACTTTCATTTGAAAGTTCTGCTCTGATCTTTGTTCTGCTCAATACCTTTAGCACTGGACCTAATGAAATTCTCCAACAATGGGCAAAACTGACCATAGATTTCTTCAATGCCATATTATTGTAAGTCCTGCTGCTCTCAGGGGTCCAATACTGGCTAGCTCAGCACCCCTGAGGCATGGGGCCTCGATAGAGAACGAAGATAAAAGATAGACAGCTCTTCCTCCTTTCCTGGGTTGCTGTCCCGGGTTTTTATTGTGGTGCCAACCCCAGGTATCAGAGCTGGTCACAGAACAGCAAGGAGGGGTGGAAGAGGAAGGACCTGGTGCTCATCCCTGGGGTTTTATGCCCGGGGGAGGAGGAGTGACCGCAGCCAATGAGCAGGCCAGGATTGAAGTGACCAGGACCCAGGTGGGAGGGGTTGGAGTGGGCCAGGGAATTAGGACTCAGAGGAAAGGGAGAGGATACATATGGAATGTCCCATGTGCAAATATACAGTTTGTGTGCAAAACCCAAAACACCCAGTGCAAATAATAACAAAGTGAACCTACTATCTAACGCACTACAACACCATATATTCTAATAAGGAAAACAATGAAAAAGTGAATTATTTGCCTATGTCAGGCAACAGTACTAGCCCTGAAACTTTAAATGGTGGCATGCATGGGCATATGCATCAAGTTTTTGCAGTGGTGTGTGTAACTGTCTTCCCTAAGCTCTTCCCAAGAGATAATAACCTGATCTAACAAGTCAATGGTGTGTTTCCCTTCTTGTGTCATCAGAAAGTTGTCTGGTCTGGGCAATGCTGTAGTTTTAAGCAGTGACCATGATTCACCACCTCTTTAGATTAGGTTTGTAATTAGGTGAATTTCAATCACCTGTATGAAGTGGATGACAGTGGAATAACGAGATTGTAATTTTACTCTTGGAAACAGAAAGCAAGCCTTCAGGTCCCCTCAAGGACAACAGCACTTTGCCAGTCCTACTATATTTTATAGTAGCATTTTAATTTTATTGAAAATTACCTTAATACCTTTCTGGCATTCTCTTTCCAGATGTCTTAATATTTTCTCAGTATGATCCTTTGATCTTTAAGTATCAATATCAGCATCAGTTGCTGTCAATTGCTATGTTTGCAGTGACCTTGTTGCTGATGTAGACTCCAGCTAGAAAAATACTGAAATTTCATTATAATCCTAATGATCTCATTGTAGTCCTTAACGTAACTGTGATGTGGCTTTTCCTTCAGATGGCACCCTGCCTTGAATGCAGACATCTTGTGCCAATGAATACACCCACTTGCATTATCTGTGAGTCACCAATAGCCCCACAGCTGCAACCCCCAAACAACATCTGCATAAAGGTAATTGAGAATAAGTAAAACAAAACAGTGATTTAACTCCTGGAATGCATTTTTGTAACAGCAGACTTCATTGCAAATATTTTGATCCAACCTGGCTTTGTATAATTCCATTATGGACAGCTTTAAGAGTTAGTGGGATTAAAAACAACTTGAATGGAAAAAGGGATTAAAGGTTTTCTAGTACAAGAAAGACATGGACATCCTTCCCTTGAGAAGGAAGGAGCAGCAGAGGTAAGATGTAAGCTGACCTTAACCCCATTTCCCTGTGCTGCTGAGGAAAGCAGGAGACAGAGAATCAGGAGGAAAGTTAAGTCCAGGAAGAAGGGAAGGGGTTTTTTTGAGATTTGGTTTAATTCCTCATTTTTCTACTCTGTTTTGATTGGTAATAAATTCAGTGACTTTGCCCAAGATGAGTCTGTTTTTCCCCTGACAATAACCAGTGAGTGATCTCTTCCTGCTCTTAAACTCATGAGCCTTACATTATATTTTCTCTCCTCTGTTTAGCTGAGGAGGGGAGTAATAGAAGGGCTTTGGTGGGCACCTGCTCTTCAGCCAGGGTCAACTCACCACTAGAGGTCTTTTAAGACACCTCATAGTATTATGGTATTATATTATTATTAATAATTGTCTATGCAGATACTAGGCTGTTTTTTGTGAGTATAGTGACTAAGCAAACTGAAACCAGAGTATACAAAGACCTGGAGATATTGATACTGAATCTCCTGAGAGATTCTCCTGAAACTACACCATAATTTAAAAAAAGAAATAGCCCACATGTGATAAGCAGGCAACATGGCCTAACTAAAGTGTAAAACAGCCCAGACTTGAAGGCTATCCTCTATCTGCAGGCCTGAATAACCACAGAACTTTGTAAGATCAAGTCTTCTGCTTAGTCTTTTTGTTGACAGTTTTCAAATACCATGTGAAATGTATTTTCTCTCTTTTAATTTAATTTTCTCTCTTTAATTACTTTGCCCTGTTTAAAAGGGCAAAGTAATTTGTCAGGTGTGTGGCACAGGAAATCCTCTTCATCATAAACACTGTGTGACTTGTGAGAGCAAACTGCCTGAAGTACAGATGGTAAGACTTCAATCACACTATGTGAATCAAACCACAGCAGAACATCCTTTATCTTTGGAAAACTGAAGCCACGTCCCCATGTCCCTGTGTTACCAAGCAGAGATTCTCTCCCCAGTGTCATATTTAATCCCAGTCCTCCCACTGAAGCTCCACCACAAATGAGTCTCTCATACCTTCAGGTTTCTGACATGGAAGTCAGGACTGTGAATGCTATTGAAAAAGCTCAGAAGGCTCTTAGAAAATGGGTAGTCTTGACTCTAAGGGAGTCTTGTTTGTGTCCAGATTGCTTTCAGTTGCAATAGAAAAGTTGAGTATATACATCAGGAACATCATTCACACTGATTTCATTTATTTTCTGAAAATAGAATACACTTTTACATTATTTCTCATATCACCACTTTGACATTTTTCTTATTTCCACTTGCTGCTTCTACATGCATACAGCTAGCATGCTTGTATTAGGCTGTGACTCTGCACAGAGGTGAGAAAAGCACTGAAATATTACCCCTAAAATTGCTGTTTCAACTCCCTCTTTAGCTTGATTCCTCAGAAGAATTTTATTTTCATTTCTGAAGAGTCTTGTATGAAAAATGTCTGGTACATTTCAATTCTCCAGGTTGTGGTAAATACAAAAATGATAGAACAATAATGGTTTGCAAATTAAAATCTTTTGATTATGATTAACATCCTGAGTTCTAAAACTGTCTGTAGCTAGAGGCGAGAGTCTCTTGTATAGCCACATAAATGTCATTTCAAAGTGAATTTCAGTAGGATTCTGTACTTATCTAAGTTAAATGTATGTTTGGCTGCTTCACTGAATGCAGATATATGTTTAGATAGTATGTAGTATATGTAGTTGGGTATGTGACTTGAATGTGAGAGCTGTATTAGCTGAGAAAGTTAAACGCTTACTAAGAATTATTGATAGTAATCAGAAAAATTACTACTTATAGTGAATAATTAGTGATAACAATAGCATTTTTAATAAATAGTAATAATGCAGATGTTATTAATGGCTATTAAATAATTTATATTTTGAACATATTAGATTTGTGCTTTTGTAAATTTTATTTTCCAACTGAACCCTCAAATTACATTGTTCAAATTGCAATGTGAAATAGTTTTAAATTCAAAACCAAGCAGAAACCAAATCATGTAATGGTTTCACGTTCGCTGAATTCTGTTTGCTAAATTTAGTGTAGTGGTCTTAGTGTTTACTATCTTTGTCCCCTGTGAGGTAGGATTAGGAGAAGCAAAGCAGGCTTAAGCTTAAAGATAAACAAATAAATTTATTAACACACACCAAAAGAAGGGGGGAAAAAAAAAAAAAAAAAAAATGAAACTTCTAAAACAACCCCTTCTCCCACCACAAAATGATAACTTTCCTACACACAACATAAAGAGAAAAAACCTGTAATTTTCAGTCAGTTTCAGCATTTAAAAATAATCTTTCATCAGTTCTCTTAGGAGAGGAGTCTCTCTTAGAACTTCCATAGCGATTCCCCTCTGACAACATAGAACAGTTCTCTTGTGGGTCTCAATTCTCACAAAGACAGCCACCCAGGAACCTGCCTTTGTGAAGTCCCTCCCAATAGCAGCTTTCCCAACACTGCATATGAGCCATATCTGCTTATTAGGGGTACTGTTTAAGGATTCCTCTTCTAGTATAAAACAAAGATTCTCTTCTTCCATCCCGAAAATCATCTTCATCTCAAAAACTGAAGATCTCCCTTTCCCTAGGAGCAAAGGGCTTCATATCACCTTCAACTAGAGCCTTACATCCCCCAACAGCATTCATATGTTACAGGAAAATAGTCTGTTCTCCATAGTTTACTAGAGATGTCCAGCCAAATTAGGCCACTTCTCCTCCTTTGTCCCAATAGTCTTTTCAGTCTCTCTTCACTGACTTCAGTTTCATGCTGTGTCTCCTTATGGTTCAATCACTTCGTCTGTTCTCACTCTGGGAAATGCCTGTGCTTTGGAAGTTCCATCTCCTGGCAGGAAAGAGTTAAAACTTGCCCAGGCCTGTGGTGCTCATGTGATCTCTGCTGGGCAGCAGCTGCAAGGATCTGGAAGCCATGCTGGTGGGGAAGGCCCAGAAATGGCAGCCAGGATCTCAGTAGTTGAGTTGACTGATGGATGCCTTTGCCCTCCACCCCTTGGTCTCATCTGGGGTGGCCCAACGCGGTGATGCTCCCAGGGGCCCGGGGAGGGAACATCTCCCCACCGGCCCTGGCCAGCGAGCAAGCAACTGCCAGGGCGAGTTTAAAACTCCCTAGATATTAGTATCTGGGTTTGGTTTTTTTTCCTCCCCTCCCCCACTGCCAGCTGCCACCAGGCCCGGCCATGGCCTGGCCCCGCAAGCCTGGTCGGCAGCAGGGACTGGCTCGGCCTGCCCTGGCTGCCACATGCTGTTACCTCCTGCCAGCCCAGGAGAGAAAGAGGCCAGCTTCCCAAAATCTTCCTGAATTTAAGCCGTTTTACCCAGAGATGTATACCTGTATTTAATTGGCTAATCTGGTTGTCAGTTTCAAAGGAGATCACTAATTGGTTTTTTACCATCAATGCTAAACAAACACACAATGCAGGCCACAGATTAAAACAGGGTTCTTTTGTGTTTACTTACTTGCTGTTATGGTGTAATCAAAATATTTTTCCTTAGATTCTGTCCCTTATCCATATTCCAGACTTGTAGAGAAAATATACTGCGTAAGCCTTAAGGCAAAACCTAACAAAACATTTTCAAGTCTTATTTGTCCTAACTGGGATCTATACTTAAGCTCTAGAAGTTTCAGATTAAAAACCTGTTTTCTTTTGCTTACTCATATAAGTTAATTGTAGGAAAGTTGGGTAATATATAATTTGCACAAGGTAAAAGAGTGCAAAAAAATATTTATGCAGCAAATTCCAAACTGTGAGGAAACTCCTTGCCTGAACACATTCTCCCTGCCATACTACTAAAAAGAAGGGTACAAAGAAAATTGTGTGTTGGATTTGAAAATGCAAGTTTGTCAGCAGAGAAGCCTCAATCTTAATTTCATCTGTACTGATACATAGGGCCCTATTAATAAATACTCATCTTAAAAGTGCACCACTGATAGGGTTTTTATTTTTTGGTGCTAGTTCTGCTAAAAATATTTTCAAATTATTTAATGCTATGTTTTACCATGGTTTTTTAATGAAAAACAAAATTATAGGTTAGATGCAAGTCACTCTGTCGCTTGTTTTAAGCTGCAATAATTCTTTTAGGCTGAGTATTACTTTATGTTGTGAGAGCAGCTTGCTTTCATCTTTCCCCTTATTAGGCTTGTGGACGTTCCTTCATGAGGAGCATTTTCTCCCTAAAGATTGTTTTGTTTCATTAGCCCGTGTTTGGAGGAGACTCCTGCCCAGGGCCTCTCCAGGACCAGCAAGGGAAGATGGCTCAGTGCTCAAAATGCAACGGCATGAACCAGAGTGATGCCCACTTCTGTGCCTGGTGTGGAGCCAAGGCATGTGCTCCAGCTGTCTGAGGGGACAAACCTGCTGCTGCTTTTCTGCAGCAATGTCACACTTCTCTGTGCAAAACTCCTGTCAGTCAGTAAATGCTGTTATTATCGAGATACTTGCTTATAGCAGAGAGGATTGTGTGTGGAAAAATGAACAGCTTAGAAGACATCCTGACCCCACATCAGTCAGTGACCCAAGGGTTCAGAGTTGCAAACAAATTATCATGGGTCAGCAAGCAGCAGATCATTGCATCAGCTGAGATGCAACAGCCCTGTACTCGGGCAAAGTAACTTAACCACCAAAGGTTAAAGTATAGACTGACCCAATGCAAGTTTTCCCATAACAACTCTGGGCTACAATCACCTATACAGGCAATTACCAGATATGAGATGATGCATGCAATCGTTTTTTGACTGAAGGCCTCCTTAACTTCAGTAAGGACAAGTACTTAACTGCTGCTCAGTAGAGTTACAATCATTGTAAACAATTTCCCCTTGTACAGTGCTTCTACCAAAGATCACACTCAAGGAGAATTTATTCTCTCTGAGCTGAATGCACATAAAATTTGAAACAACACTCCCCTATATGCATAAATAACCATTAGTCCTGTACCTGTCAGGGTGGTACTTGACTTCCTGTTAATTAATTCCTCTGCTCTTATCATTCCTGAGCCATTCATCCTATGCTTCTCTAGTGACAAATGTTGCGTTGAACTTTCCAGCCTGGACTTCCTCCATCCTACTTTACTTGTTCCAAGTGTGGTACCAGCAACCAGCCCTATGCTCGCTTCTGCATGTCCTGTGGTGTCTACATAGAGCCCCCATCCAGACAGAGCTCTCCTGGCAGTCCCATGGATCCTGGGGACCCACTGGGATCCTCTCAGGTAGCACACACAGTGTTACAAAGCCAAGCTTGAACTCAGCTGAGAGGTTGCTCCACTGAGGGTATGCATCAGCATAGCTCTATTCATTTCCTTGGGACAACGCTGTGCTGGGAGCACAAGGAAGGCAAAAATGTTTGTTTTGCTTTCTGCTGAAAAGCAGACTCAGCCCAAGGCCTTGATCCAGCTTCTTTCTAAATAGCAAAGTATGAAACAATCAGCCTTTCCAAAGTCTTAGCTTTTTAAGTACTTTTATCTTATTGGCTGTGAATTACTTGTGGTCTGGTAATACAAGGTATTCTTTCACACAAATGTAGTAGCTTTTTAAAACTGTTTCAAGAAAGAGCCCAATACTTAGCAAGGCCAGGTCTTGCCCTACAAAAGCATCCACATACCCTGGCAACCGTGAAGAATTTGGATTTTGCTTGAATATTTGTGATAAGTTGCATTGTTGTTGCAGACTGGTAACTAAAAACTGTTAATTATTCTTCCTGCTAGCTTTTTCATTCCCTTACAATTGGGTGTACTGTTCTGGTTAGTTATGCTTGTAAGCCATTGAATTATATCTATGTTACATTTTTCCTTCTCCTTCACCCTCCACAGGCAAAACAATTACAGGCTCAAGTTGCCTGGCAAACTTGTCCTGTTTCCTTGCCCAAATCAAGGGCAGATCTAACAGAACGAGAAGATAAAGGAACCCAAACCATTGGACTTTTTTACCCATCCAGCAAACTGTTGGAAAAGAAGGAGCTTGAGCTCATTTCACAAAAAGAAAAGGTGGAAAAGATGAGTGATCGTAAGCCTCTCCTGACAGCCATTAGTCCTGGAAAAGGTTAGAAGTTCTGATTTTATGATTTCTAAAAAATTTATGACCTTGTTTTTTTCTTGAAAATATTATAGTTTATGAAATGTGGCATCAGTAGGACACTGATTTACATCTTTACAACTCTGTGTTTCCACCAGTCACTTGTAAATGCACTGCCTTAGAATTCAATCACTGATCTCCACCAATAGCTGAAAGAAAGCTATCAGCAATATCACAGTTGGGGTTACTGAGCCCTGTACAGCCTTACTAATTTGGCAGCAGTTTGATTTCTTCAGATCCCACAAGACTGGAGGCAGGTGTCCTGTCTTTGAATTGGAAACTACTGAACAGTTCCCAGGACCTGCCCCAGCCCTTGCAATGTGAACTTCAGGTAGAGCTGTGATGGCACCTGCAGGGATATTGATAAAACTCTGGGACACAGGGGGTCAGGGCTCTTGAAAATATGATGAAGCTTTGTCTACACAAGGAACTTGTTTGGGGTGCTGTTGTAGAATAATTTATAGAAGCTTCAGAAGCCAAGAAAACTAAACTAGAGGAAAGGACTCTTAATAGGATTATGAAAACATCACTCATTGAAGAGCCTTTCACAGACTACAGTAGGAGCAGTACCAGTACTGCAGACAACTTTCTTTCACAGTGAGTTCTGTGGTCACTTTGTTCTTTGTGGAATCACTTGGCTGTTTACTGTCATTAAATGCTTGCCATTTTTAGAAGTTTTAATTTTACTATCCTGAGAAATCTTCAGCTTTCTGGATCCCAAATCCTTGAAAGACAGTCCATCAGTTTTAATTAGGGATCTAATAAATGGCTCAGCAGGTATTGCAGCAGCCCTCTCATTAGAGGGTAGAAATGAGCCCAAACACAGACTTCTTGTTTATCACAGCATGAAAAGGGTCCTGGTTTATTCCTCTTTACAGCTCAGCTATCCTAACCCCAACTATTCACTGACTCTGGCGGCAGCAAGCTCCTACTGTAGGTTTCCCTTGCAGCCTCTGACTGCATGCATTAGTTTGCAGATTCTGAATACAGGCTTTTACCTAGCTAGACTATGGCTGCAGGTTCCAACAACAGGCTCTAACTGCAGACCCAGACTGACCTCATAGCAGTGATTCTCTCTCCTGTTTTGCCCCATCCTTTGTTCATTCTAATTGTTCCTTCAGTATCTCCTTCCTCAAATCCTCCTTCTGAGCAACCAGCCTACCCACTTTTTATCACACTTATCTTTATTAGTCGCAGTTGCAACCCATTTAAGGGCAAGGCTGTTCCTCTTCTTTGGTAATTAGTACAATTGTGATTTATCAGGGGCAAGACCACCTGTAATCCCTTCTTCTACACCTACAAGTGGGCAAAATTGTCTCTAATCTCACAGGGCAGCCCCATAGGGCAACCCATAGAATGAGTTAATTTTAAATCATTACAGTACCAAACCCTGTTTTGGAGGAGCAGTTACTCTTTTGAAATCCACTTTCCCATCTAGCCCTCTTCAGCAATCAGATGGTCAATCCCTCAGGCTGTTACCAGAATTAATTTTCTGTTGGGAAGTAAAAGTTGCTAATGGATGTTAGAAATTCCTCTTTTGACTCTGTCTGTCTGTATTCAGATGGACTCTGATTTTATAATAATCACTGGGGAAATTGGTTTTCCTCCTCCCTTCCTCTGAAATGTGATATTTCTCTTAGGCATCACTGTAGGAAATACAACACTTGGCTCAACATGTCAGGTAGCTTAATTTAATCAGAGGTAAGAAAGGATTGGCCCCTAATAGTGCCAAGAAAAAAGCAAAGTAACACTGAATATTTGTTTGTCTCTGTCAGACGTACAGCTCTTGACCTGTGAGTGAGAACTGCTGTCACTGGGAAAGGTCAGGAATAAATTGTGCTGTGTTGTGCAAGGAGTTGCAGATTGCTTCTTTGCAAGTGTGAATATTCCTCGTTTACAAATTTTCAAGATAAATCTGTGTGCAAATCTGGCAGCTTTGCCAAAAAGAAAGGAACTGCTTAAGAGTGTCTGTTTCCATATTTCTGCCTTTTCCATATTTTGTGGTGTCAATTATGCTGTCTCTTCCCTTTTGGCTTCTCACAGCTGATAGTCAAATTCACAGAATTTACAGCAGCGGTGGTGAATGTGAGGAGGAGAGGAGGTTATTTTTGGTTGGCACAAACATGGGCAAAACTTATACCATGTATATATGTATATGTATATGTAAACATTTCCTCTCCTATTTTGGCATGATGTCAATTTTATTAAACTATTTAAAGGCATTTTACATACACGCCATTGTATTTTTTCTACATATACTTGATCAGTGTTAAGTTAATGTTTTCTATGGTTCCCACATCTCCTGATCTGCTTTTGAATTCTTTTCATTTTTATCCACCTAGCAGAGGTGACTTTGTTGAAGTTGCACTGCCTAAGATATTCTCCATTAGATCCTGCCAAGGACTGAGGAAATTATTTCATTCCATAAATCAACAAATGTCTCTTACAGTCAGTTCATGCTGAGTTGTATACATGGTTTGAAACTATCTGTATCAACAAAACCAGGCACTATCACCCAGGAAAATCTTTTTTATATATGCCAAATATGACCATTCAATCAAAATAGGATCAGATATTTGATATTAAAGTTTTTAAATACAAGTGATTAAATAAAATGGTGGAGGTTATTATTTCTTGACCATATCACCTATTAACTAACCTTCTTTTCATGTGTGAAGATTAAAAAAAAAAATACTAAACAGCTAAGAAAGGGGAAAAAAACTGCAGTACCAAAACACTAATCCTCTGGTGTGTACTGTATTTCTTTTTTTGCTGTACTTTCAGTCTGTTTTGAACAGGAGCCAAGACATTTACCAGGAAAATTTACAAAGAAGATTTCCTTTTCTACTGTAACAAAGGCTAAATCAGTGTGATACAGGTATATTTTTTGGCAGCATGGATTCAAGTATTCCATCAATGCTGCCAAAAATCCTTTGAGATCTAATGAAACATCAACCATGCAAGAGTATGTTCCTGACCATCTGGATTTTTTCAAATAAAATCTGGGGATCTGGGCTAGTTATGAACCACTTCATTGCAAATAATACTGACTTCCATGGAGCGATCACTCACCAAGTAGTTTATTTTAGATGTTTTAAGTACTACTTTTAAGTACTACTTGTATTAGTTTTTGCATATGAGACCACAGCAGGGGACAATTTATGTTGTTCTGTGGATCCTTCTTTTTCCATTCATTTAAAACTGCTTAACAAGTAAGATTTGTTGGTTTAGTTTGTCATACCAGTTCAACCTTGAGTCTTCCAAGCTCAAGACTCCTTGTGCCCTTGCTTTGTCTTGTAAAAACCACAGCAGCACTTTCCTTCTGGGTTGGTCTCTTTTCACTGTTTTAAGCATCACTTAACATGAAGGAAAGGATAAGATCAGAGCAGCTGTGTGAGTTAAATGAGGTTACCAAGCCTACACAGTTTATTTACAACAAAATGAATCATGCTCTGTACTTACCATGAGGATGCTGAAAAAGAAAATTAGCCAGATCCTTAAAATAATCAATTAAAAATGAGAACAAGTCCTTTTGGTTTTTTCTCGGATTAAAACAAAATGTAGCTCTGGAATTGCCTGGACAGGAGGTGCAAAAGCCCTAAATGGCTTAAAATGAGGTTTTAATTCAGGCACATTCAGCCCCTCATGTTTTATGCCCTCTATTAGCTTAAAGGAATGCTGACTCTTTACCAGAGATCCTGACAGGCAAAAGAGCAGGAATGCTTAAGCTTTTAATATGCTCTCACATATATAATTGGAAGGAATTTATTTGGAGGAGAATTTACATAGACCAAAATGTTGTGTGTCCTAAGTTTCTGTGTTTGCAGTTTTCAGATTTGATTTATTGTTCCCTGTTATCCCAAATCAACTAAAAGTCAGTTTAGTAACACATAATTGCTTAATTGTGGTATTTTACTTTTTTCTTTTCTTATATAGTGTTAGATTTTCCCTTCACACAGGACAGTTTAGACTCCTAAGGATCATTCCAAGACATGGCTTTGTTGTGAATAGAGAGCCCTAAGGATGAATTATAACTATGGATTAAACAGTGTTTCATCTGGCTATTTAGGGTATAACTTCCTTCTCATTTTCTTGATTAGATGAATCTTCTACAGATTTTTTTTTTTTATCTCAGTGAAACTACGCTATCTTTTAAATCTTCCATAACTTGACTAGAAGGAATGTTAATCACATTTTAAGGATTTTTCCCCTGCTTAACTCCCTGTGAACAGGTTACTGGAGAAAACAGCTGGATCATGTTTGTGCTCATGTTAGAAGCTATGCCCAGAACAACCTTGAATTCAGAACACTGATTGGAGAACCTCAAATGGGAAAGGTAGGTAGGAGCTTGTGAGTAATATCATCCTATGGCGAGTCATGAAAAGATTATTGTGGCTGCTACATAAACACTGGAAAAATAAATGTCTCCCTTTTCTTTAGATATTGACCTGTTTGTGTGTCATTTGTCTCATTTGGTTGCTCCATTTTTTGGTCAGTCTTTTCCTGAATACTTTTTTGTTTTTTTTTCAATGGCAATTCCTATTCTCTCACCTAAGAGCGGTAGTGGGAGAAAGCCTTTACTCAGCTGCTTTTATATATTAAGAAGGTGGAAACCTTCTAGGACTCCTTCCTAAGGAGTAGATACTCCAGTAGATACTTTGCACCTGATTTCAATTTCCACTGAGACCTATTGTCCACTAGGATCTTCAGAAGTTGCAGTGCAAATATAAGTTGAGGTACAGTCCATTGCAACTTGTTTCCTCTGCTAGAGGATTCAAAAGGATGGGCCTGAAGAATAAAAAATTGCCTAGGGGAGGCTGTTCCTGCTGCTTCCTGGCCTTTTGTCAGTTTATTGTCTTAAAACCAGTGCCCCCAAAAGTAACAGAAATGGTTCAAAGCAGATGCCAGCTATCTGGGTTTAATGCTGCTTTTCCAGTTTTTCATGTGGATTAGAAATATAATCAACCTTACCTCAAAATTCTTAACCAACTGCAATATAATCTTCATTCCACTTCTTTATAATCCCCTGTGCACTCATTTTTGTATGGCTTCCATAGATTGGTTACCAGCAGTACTGTCTCAAGGAATTGATACAAAGTTTTAATACAGACTGTGCTTCCCCAGACTGATGTCACTAAAGCAGTCACCAGTTCTTCTGGATCTGGGAGTCCCAAGAACAGCACAGCCTTTTATGCAGCTACAAAATCTTGTTGGAGAATGACTGAACATTCATGAAATGCAGCCTCACTACGGTTTTGGATTCACTTAGTGTTTCAGTAGTTGTGAAATTTCCAGTAACTCAAAAAACACCTGCCCCTTTCTCATTGACATGGGAAGTGTGGGTACAATATCACAAGTAGGCAAAAGTCACACATGTGATTTTGTGCATTGGCTGCACAAGAAACACCCTCAGCAAGACTTATTCCGAAAAGTACTTCTGTGGGGTTTTTTTGCTAAGACATACTAACAGCTGCTGTTTTCCTCTAGATTAATTATGCCACCATCTCTGAAGATGACTATGAAGTCACTATTACATTGAATTTTGCTACTATTAACAAGGTCAGTTCACGGGATGGGGCCTGTTGAGAGGCAGCTGGTCTAAAGCTGTCACTAGAGCAGTGTAATGCTGATAAATTTTAAACTCAGGGCTAAACAAGAAATGCTTTTGTTCTGAGAGTATTAACTTACCACTTCTGTCTCTGTTGGAGCCGGATGAACAGGTATCCTTACCTGATTAAGCCAGACTTCATGGTTATGGTGCTATCATCTCACATTTTGTTAGTTTGCTATTAGTATTAACTTTCTTCTTTCAGCTGATGCTGTTTGATGATTCTAGCACCCCTTAGCTTTTGATCTCAGATCCTGCTTTTCTTCAGCCAGCGAAGCATGCTCTTAAAAACTAAGCTTAGTAATTTTCAGTGGTTTGGAGATAACTTTTGTGAGAGCTCCTGTTAACTCTAGTCAAAATCTGGAATCTCTATCTCAAGAATTACCATATTCCAAAAACCACAACATACACATTTCCAGCTTTTCAAAGATGAAAATCTACCATTTCAAAAATACAAAATTCAGACTGTCTCTTGTGTGGAATCTTGGAAAGCTTACCTTGCCATGTGAGGCCTGAAAAGCTGTATCACATCATTTCAGAAGTGAAATTTCTCAAGTGGTAGAAAACACTTTCATTTGGATGAGAATCTTAATTTCCTTAAGTGGAGTTGTACCACTTTTTTTCTAAATCAAAAGAAATACTTAACACAAGGTTCAGAAAAAATTGCTACATAATTTTGCCTCAAAACAGAGTTCAGTTACATATGATAATGTTTTGTGGTAATTTGACACATATTCAAAGCCTTTGTATTTTCTCATTTGCAACAGTGTTGTGCCACTAAGATTATAGCAGCATTACATGATAATCTTAATAACTGCCTGCATTTGATGATTCTACAGGTTATTCATTCTAACAGAGCACTGAAGTTCAGCAATGATTCCGTGAGTGCTGGAACAGAAGTCACAGATGGACAGGATGGCAGTCAGACTAATTTTGGTGAGATTTATTTCCCCCGTCTTTAAGTAGACCATAAATACAGCAATCAGGCATACAGAAATAGTGCTTGGAAGCATAGACACCAAAGCAGGCAAACATTCTGTGCCTATTTAGGTTGATCTTTTAAGTCTCAAAATGTGTCCAAGTTGAGATTTAAGCAATGTACAGACTCTCTCAAAAACTCCTGGGAGTACTTCATCCCTGGAGAGCTGAGGAGACCAGTGAACTGCAGCTACAGGTCACAGCAGCATTTTTATTATAGCAGTAAAACTTTAGATGTTTCACATACTCTTTTACAATAGGAACCATAAACATCAATATTATCTCTACTTCTGAGCTCTGCCAGGGACTGCCAGCTCTGGCATATTTGGCAAAGATGAGAAACTATGAAATACATTCATGTAGAGGTGTTGTTTAACTGCCATCTTCCACTGGTGTCAGTAATAGCTCAGCATTTTGAGCATCTCATATTGGACATAGGTTTTCATTAAATCAACCAGTTGTAAAGTCAGCATTACAATTCAGAAATTCCTATAGCATCATTTGACTTACTTAATTCACATGTAAGTTTCATCTTTGCGCTTCCAGTCTGATGCTTGGAGTACATGTTTAGGTACATGTTTAGGAGTGAAGTTTGAAGCTTCCAGAACTTGTGGAAGTATTTTGATTTAAAAATGTATATGTTTTGCCTCAGTGAAATTAGTTTACTAAGTCTTAACAAACAACAAAACCTAAAACCTTTTCCTTTTATTTCTTCCCAGCTTTCAACCTTTTCTTATTTTGAAAGCTCAGTCACTTGACCAAGCATATTTATCGGACAGTCACTGCACTGGGCGCTGTGCAAACCTTTTGTTAAAACCAGTACGAACTGCAACAAGTGTTTCATTACTTTCTCGTATGGGAAACTGATAAATACTGCTTTGATTGTGGATAAATTATTTCCAGATCTCTCCTCCAAGTTCCAGTTAGGATACTGACTTTGCTTTGAATTAACACTTGTTTTCCTCTCTGGTAGGCAGAGATGATCATGATCTTTTCTATTCAAGAGGCAAAATAAAGAGAACTAAGTCAAGAACACTCATGGAACAGGAATATAAGCTCTCTGTAAGTATCTTCTGCAAATACAGGAAAAAAGATTTATAGAGCAGCATGAAGGAGGGCATCTGGGCATTAAATTAGAAAGGTTCACACCCTGACTGGGGGCAGGGGATAAAAGTCCAACTTAATGTAAAACCTGAACATTGGTAACTGACATTTATTTCAGAACTGAAAATAACTAATCTGTTTTCTACTAAGAGTTTAGATTTTCTCTCATTTTAAACCCATTGAATTTTGACACTGCATTAGGCCTAAGGACTGTTGCAGTGATTTTCTTAGATTTTTTTCAGAAGCCACATAATAAGGAGGTATAGTCATCTTCCCTTGACTTTGCAACATTTGACTCTATAGAGGCCTAGTTTAATTCAAGAAGCAAGGATTTACTTCCACTGGAGATAAATTTCCTGAAAGAACTGTCTACTAAAGAGATTGTCAGTAATGACATGGAAAATTTAAAAAGGGAAATGTACATTAATCTAAGCTTGGATCAGTCAGCCAGCTCAAATGTGGGAGAAGATACAGAGCTCTGTGATATGCGTTCAGAGATAAAAATGCTTGGTCAAGTGACTGAGCTTTCAAAATAAGAAAAGGTTGAAAGCTGGGAAGAAATAAAAGGAAAAGGTTTTAGGTTTTGTTGTTTGTTAAGACTTAGTAAACTAATTTCACTGAGGCAAAACATATACATTTTTAAATCAAAATACTTCCACAAGTTCTGGAAGCTTCAAACTTCATTCCTAAACATGTACCCATGTTTAATTTTACTGTGCTGGGCAGATCTTTGTACAGCTCTGGAGAGCTGCACTGACGTAAAGTGAATCACCTGCAGACACATTTGGTGAATGAAGACCTCAGTAGTGAGATATTAGCCAGGGTTACCCAACACTTGCTCAGGTTCAGAAAGACATTCCCAAAGAAGTCAGAGAATAGTTAACAACAAGGCTTGGATACATCAAATTCATACCACTGCGTGCATTTTGCACTTGTATTCCAAGGAAGAATCTGGCCCACCTGCCTGTATTTTCCCTGTGTGAAATGATCCTGGCTGTTGTGTGTCTCCACAGTCAGAGTCCAGACAGCTGCTGGATGAACTGGGTCGAACTGGGAAAGGAAGAATCACCTTCATAGAACAGTTGCTCAGTGATGTAAGTTATGCTTGCTGAAGTTTCCCTTTTCAACTCTTTGGCTTTTCTGCATGAATATTAGCCTGGAATGCAACTTCAGCTTGATGATTAGAAGGCAACAGCCTTACAATACCAGTCTTCAGGTTGAAAGAGCATTTTAGAGAAGATAGGGCCTGTTTTACATTTATAGATGTTCTCCCCAAATTCTATTTGGTCAGTGCATAAGGCAGTCTTCTCTGGGTTTGTCAAAGCCAAACAAAAAAAATGTGTTTAGTTTTATAATTTAGGATCAAGTCCTCTGTATAGCAAAAGCAAGGATAATCTCTGTGTTTCTGCTCTGGGATCTCATCTGGCTACTGTTACACATATTTAGTCTGGCTTTGAGCTAGATGACAAACATTTTCAGAAGAAAGCAGAACAACACACTTTTGAACCTGTCTCTGTCTTGAGCATGATGCCCATTTGCCAACTTGAATTGGCACAATACAAAAGCAAGGTGAAGGCTGAAGAATCTGTATGGTTTTACCAGCGCCCTTTGCTTATGCTCTGTTCCAGGGAGCTGACCCCAATTCCCTGAGTGAGGAGGAGCGCCCTGCCCTCACAGTTGCTGTCCTGAACAAGAACACAGGAGCCATCCCCCCTCTTGTGCAGAAAGGGGCTGACATTGACCAGCAGTCAGGGCCGTAAGTGAGCTCTGATCCTCTGCCTTGGCTCTTTCCAAGTTTTTCCAAAACAAATCACACATGTTCGAGTTTTAGAGAGAGCTAAACCCCACCTCTCCTCCACAAATGTGCTCCTTTCAATGCCAGTATCCACTCCCTCTTCCAGTTGCCAGCTTTGAAGATTTCTCATAACTTCTGTTATAAAAGTGCTGTTCTATTCAGTTCCTTCCCCCATTCACTTCAATATGATAAACCCCACCAAAGCCTACACACTTCTAGTGTGTTCTGTATTCTCCTATTCATTTTCCTAAGTTTTATTTGCCAAGTTTCCTTAGGTAATAAGTGCACTGCTCATTCCTCCTGTGCAGGCACAACAACACAGCTCTCCATGAGGCAGTTCTGTTGGGACTGGAGGGAGAGGAGTGCATCCGAGCCCTGATATGGTAGGTGCTGTGGCTGGACCTACAGCTCAGCTGCAGGCTCGCCCCCAGCCTGCCAGCACAGACCTGCTTGGCACCACTGGAGGGCCAGAGCCTGCCCCATGTCCCAGCAGGAAGGAGCATCCAGAAATTCCAAAGTTACTCTACATCAACATTCACCTACAAATCACTTCATCACTAAGTGCAGTCACTTGCAATGAATTAAGGAGTTTAAACCAATGTGTTCTATATTTACAGCTGCAATGCCAATGTGCAAAAGAAGAATGCAGCAGGGATTTGGCTGTTGCAGCTGGAGATAATGTTATTTCACTGTTCCAAGTAAGTCTGGACAGAGAACATTGAACAAACTTATGAGACACAGGAACATTGTTCTCATCAGTGTGTTATTACAACAAACTTTTTCCCCAAATAAAGCTGAAGGTTCTTTGACTTTGGGAGCATCTGATCATGTGTGTCCAGTTCTGTCTGCAGAATCCATAACCCTATGTGATCAGCTTGGGCCCTGTAGCAGTCAAATATTTTCTCCAGGATTGCCCCATTCCTTTTTGGCAGTTCAGAGCACAATTCCTCTCTGACTGCACACTATTCTGCAAATTTTCTTTCCAAGCAAAGGGACAAACCAAACCTTCCCAGGCACAAATAAATTTCAATGTCTCCGAAATGTCTATAATGCCTGATGAACACTGCTTACTAGAGTTTGACACTTGAGCAACAGCACTGCAAGCTGTAACTGATGACCTTATTTTCCTTTTTGATGTTAAAACTGCATTCAGCGCAGTCCATTGCAGTAAAGGTCAGATTCTTGTCCTCCAGAAAAACGAGTAAAACTATTTTGTTGTTCTGCCTTCAACTTTTATTTATAAATGCATCAACACGAGGCAGCAGCCAACTACAAACAGAAGTTTACAAGAATACCAGGCACACTAAAGTGTGGTACAACTCAACGTTATTAGCCACAATCCTAAATCCCTGAAGCATTTTTAAAACTCCTTCCCCTTTCTATGTCACAAAATAGAAAATTTGTACAAAATGGAAATGCATGTCAACTCCTATCAGAAATACAAGTTTTAGCACCAGGGCTACCAGTATCTCTATGAGACAGCAATATCTCTAAACAGCTGGATTTACAAAAAAAAAGTAAGAAGAAAACAAGTAAACCCATAAGTAATAATCCTTTAAAAACCAGCAGGAAAATTAGGAGTATCCCTGCAGAAAAAGATTACGTATGCAATGCATCAAACGCCAGGTACTTCCCAGACAGACTCGGAGGAGTGAAACAGAATTCCCTCTGCTTCTCAGGGAACAGCCGGTCTGGAAGCAGCCTCAGGAAACACAGCCATTCAGTCACAGGGGCAGTGCCACAGCATGTGGACAAGACAGATGTCACTGGCAACAATGAAGCTACAGCAGTCTAGGCCAGATTTTTTATACTACAACGTTGGATCTTGGCTTTATCTTCAACCTTGGTCATCTTCTGAGAAATCTCTTTTTTCTGCAAAGAGTAAAAGTAATGTGTTACTGTCTACCACTAAGTGGAGTATCGTTCAGCTTCGAGGGAAAAGTGGGATACATCCTGCATAAAGCATGGCTGAGAACCAGGAAAGGGCACACCAGCCGATCCAGCCCGAGCCTGGATGCAACAAAGCACTCTGCACAAAGCCTTGTGGTAAGGAATGAGGCCAGCTGAACAATCCAAAGGCTAGAAGCCAGTGTACGTACAAGTGCCTTCCTCATTCGCATTTTGTCCAGCTTCAGGAACTCCTGCACCGTTAGGTTAGCAGGTTCCTTCTGAAGAGAAAGAAAACCACAGTCCGCAGAATGCTTTTTGTGTTCCTCCCTGAAAAAAAAAGGCGACGAGAAAATAAAAGAGAAGGCAGGAGCTCCCAACGAGCCGCACACAACCGCTCTCCCTTCCGAGCCCCTCGGCTGCCACCAGCGGTTCCCCCAGGCCGGGGAGGCGCCGATCGGGACGGAGGCCGAGGGATCCGCCGGTACTCACAGGGGGTCGTCCTCGGGCTCCCAGCCCTCCAGCTCCTTGAGGCAGAAGAAGCACTGCGCCACGTCGGGGCTGTTCTCGCTGGGGCAGTGCACGAAGCCCGCCGCCGCCATCTGCGGGCATAAGTGAGACCGTCAGCACCCACCGGCCCGGCCCCGCTCCCACCGCCCCGGCCCGGCGCTCACCCGCTCGGGCGTGCAGGCGCAGCCCTCGGTGAAGGGCCAGTTGCGGAAGGTGGCGGCGCGGACAGAGGCGAAGTAGAGCCGCCAAACCTCGGGCAGCGCCGCCAGCCCCTCCATGGCCCCGTTCAAACGACGGTGCGCGCGGGGCACGGCGGGAGTGGGGCGGGGCCGGGCCGCCGCCCTCAGGGCGCCCGCGCAGTCCGAGCCGGCAGCCCGAAGGAAGCCTTTTTCTTGGTCGCAACGAATCCAAAGTCAGGGAAACGCTTGGGCTTTGCTGCCCTATTAGGAAAGGGTGAGGTTCCACCTTTATTCTCCCGGAAAGCTTTGCTTTGTGAAGCTGTGTTTGGCTCCTCCTCTTACTCAGTGAGAGTCACCTTTTAAAGTGTTTTTTCTCCGGGATTCACTGGCAGGATTCACTCAGCAGGCAAGTGGGCACAGGAGGGAAGTGCCGGGAAGCTGCCCAAGTGACACCTCTGGCTTTTCTTTTTCAGGGAATGAAAACAGTGTGTGTATACAAGGATTATTATATACGGAGATGATTTTTATGTAACCTCAGACAACTTTCATAGGAAGAACCAGGTGAAATTTTTCAACTGGTACCTCTGGAAATGCAGACGAGCTTGAAGACAAGCCTTTTCAGATGCTCAGCTCTAGCCTTGTTGTGCCATCTAGTGTTTAACATAGCCAGTTTCACTTCAACAGAGTGATTTTGAAGTATATTTTAGAGGAAAAGACTGGGCAAGTGCCTGGAGGCAGGGGGGTGCTCGTTGTTTAATCATGGAAGTTTTCTCTGCCCTGATTGGCTGCCAGGTGAAGCCTCTCTGGGGACAGGGACGCCAGCACAGTCTTTACAGGAATCTTTCACCTCATGTGTAACATATGTTGAGGCATAAATAAAAATCAGACTAGTCCCTCTCAGAAGATGATAGATCTCTGTTTTTGTCGCTGCCCAGCTCAGGGAAACGTGCAGGAGCCGTGCCGCGGAGCAGGGCCGTGCTGGCTCTTCAAGCACAGCTCGAGTGACCCAGCACCCGGGCTGCCGAGGCACAAGAGGGAAGCAGAGGGCGGAGAGCACCGTTTGTCTGCCTTAGAAGAACCTCACCCCTTGCAAAGCCATAGCTCCCGCCCCGAGGATCACTTCATCGCCTTTGAAGATCTGGGGTTTAATGAAGGACCTGGATAAAACAAGCTGTCTGCAGCACAGCAGGTGTCACAGGGCTCTTGTAACACCATCGTCACTTGGCAGTCCTTGAGGGATAAAACCACAGAGCAAGACGGTCCTCAAAATCTTCATGGTCGCCTTTGAGATCCCAGTGCAGAACTGGTCATCTTCTTCAGACTACTTTATATCTCCTAATTCTGTCTGGAAAGGAGGAGCCTCTAAGGCCTGCATTGTGCCTTCTGTAGGGGTGGCAGTAGGGAAATGAGGAGTTTCTTGTGTTGGTCAGCTGCCCACACACATCTTCCCAGGGCCATACTGGAGTTTGCTAGATTCCAATGAAATAAGACGATGGAGAGACACCTTAACAAACATTATGACTACAGACAGGCTTTTCCAAGGAAAGGGCTTTAATTCCATTCATAAAGACATACATTTCTTTCCTTTCAAAGTCCACCTGACTCATAACATTAAGAACATTGAAAATTTTCACAGTCATGAAACAGACAGAAACGTGCACAGACATTCGGGCACAAAACCCTTGGCTGGGCTGCTTTCCCCTCCCACTACCACTGGTTTTGTGCTGGTGGTGATGGATATTGGCTACACAAAAACATATTTTTGTGTCCCTTTCTCTTCTGTTACCAAAATTAAGACTCCACTATGGCAACTACTGCTATAAGTCAGGTAGCCAACAGGTACACACAATAGATTAAGGATAAAAAAGTCACATTTGGTGTGTAGCTCTCTGTGGGCTTGATGTGAAAGGATGATCCCAATGGATGTGATCCGCATTTAAAATGCACAGCCTGGCCTTTGGTCAGTGCAGCTTTCTGTTCATTTGCACTGAAAGTCAGGGAGGGAGAGAAACTGCTACACTGTGGAAAAGGACAAGAGCCACTACCAGAGAAACTACGTTATATTTTTTAATTCTTGGGTATTTCTATTTATTCTTTGCTGTTCTCTTTACTGATACTTAGAGCCTAAGTGCTTCCAAGAACTGGATCTGGGCCACCTCTGCCCTTTTCTCCCTCCAAGCTGCAAGCAGACTGCTTCTACACACCAGAGCCTGCATTTCAGACATCCCCCCTGACTTTTGCTGTGGGTTTCCTTCCAGCCAGAGTGCCTATAGCAGGAGGAGGTGGGTACTGCAGCCTGTGAGGCTGCTCTATGGTTAGAGGTGTGCCCAAAGGGCTGATCTGCAGACCAACAACTAGCAGAGGTTTGGAAAGATTCCGAAGAGCTGAATTTGGCAAGGTGGTGCCCTACCTTGCCTAGACACAAACCCACCTGACACAGTTCCTGAACACAAAACACAGCGTGCTACGAGAATTTCACACTGAGCACGGGACAAGGAGGGGAAGGGAAGGCAGCAGGGAAGGAACAGAACAAAAGTGTCTCCTCTGAGCCTTGTACTTGGGTTAACAGGAATCCACGTGCTCTTCAGTATTCCTGAAACATGGTTCCAGGACTACGGTTCTGGCATGTGTAGAACTTTCCTAAAGCTAACATCCAGCTACAGGCACCAATACCTTATTTCCCTTCACAGACTCAAGACAGTTTCTAACAAAGTAATCAAACCACAGAAACACTGAATGGTTTAAGTTTAGGTGTTCAGTTTTTGCTCATAAACAAAAACAGAGACAAAAAACCTGCAACATTTTTTGGACAGGTTTCAAAACTTGAAATCCATGGGGCCCCTCTGAAGTGAGAAACACTTTTTTGTTTGGTATTTTTGTTTGTTTGCTAATGAGGCTCTCCAAAGTAACAGTGGCAGGAAAATTCCCCATAAGGAATTTCAATTTTCCAGTGGTTTCAGTGTATCCTAGTTGGCATTTCCAGGCCTCTCCCCTTGGAGCACAGGAATCAATCCTCTTGGATTGCATTTTCCACATACAACACCTCACTGTTGACATCTGAGGTCCTAGGGATAAACATACCAGTGTGTTCCAGCTCTGCCGTGGCAGCCAACATCTTCCACCTAAAGCTGGGGGAGTTTTTTGGATGGATTGGAATGTTCCCAGCTCTCCAGACCCCTCCAGCAGCTCAGCGCCGCAGCCTGAGGAAGAAGGCATGCTTGCACTCCTTGCTGTCCAAGGGGTAATACTTGTCATAAAAATCCAAAATGTATTCCTCGGTCTTAAATCCAAACTTCTGGTAGAGCAGCATAGCAGGGTTGCTTGCAGAGACGTGAAGGGTAACATCCTTGCCCATGCAGGTCTGCCAAGGGAGGGGGAGAAGAAAAAAAAGGAGATACCACAGCAAGAGAACAAGACAGCCTGTGGGGGAATGCAGAGGTGAGGAGATTCATCATCTCAGGGTTACAAGGCACTGAGGAAATGTGAGAAAAGTCACAGGCTCCAGCACAGGAGTTACCACACATAGCAACAGCAAAGGGAGCGCTGCTGCTGCTCCTCCAAGCCTTTGTTTCTGGGAAACGTGGATTCTCTGACAATGATAGCAGGTTTGGGATTATAATTTGTCATCTTTCCATTGTCAATTACTAAAGTAATTGTTAATTAAAAATAATCTCGGTGTACAGCCCTGATCTCAAATACAATGGCCTGAAGAAAAGACAAAACATGCCAGAGGATCAGGCTTTGCACTCCTCCCTGTCTGCAAACAGACCTGAGCTCTCTGGGACTGCCTGAGCACCACTGTGCTCTCACGCTGGAATTCCTGCCTATCCCACCCAGCTCCTCTCCCATCCTTCAGGGCATAGCACTCACCTCCTGAGAAGGCAGGAAATTCAGTTCAGACAGCAAATAACAGCATAGCTGAAGTTACCTTGAAAATCCTGAATTATTCTAACCAGCAACAGTCTGATGAAAATGCTGAAATAATTTATTTTCTGCTTTCATCAAGTGTTTTAACAGCATTCCGTGTATATTGAGTGTATTGTAACTCTTAAGTGGGAACAGTAATACCCTCTAGGAAATCTCCAAGATAGAACATTCAAGGGGAAAACTCTCAGGAATTTAAGGAGGGAAGGAAAAAAAATTAGAAGCTGTTTTGGGGAAAAGAAAATTTGAATGAGATCATTAAAAAAACGCAGTTTAGTCCTCTGGGACAGATGCTTGAGAGGATAAATTTTGACAGCAAAACCAGCCACCACCACTTGCATCAAAACATTTTCCTGTTAAATTATGCTATTCCAAAGAATTCAGCCCCAAACTCAGCAGACTGATCTCAAAGTCAGCGACCTACTCTTAATCCAAACAAGAGCATCAATGTGTCTCAAGCTACAGAGAGGAGGCCCCAAGCCCAAGCAGGCTGCAAAGCAGCACCTACAACCTGGAAACTGAGGAACAGAAGGTCACAACCGCCATTTATTCTACAGGAATAAACCCCTTCTACCACTGTCAGAAAGTCAGCAACACCAAAATAAACCTAATGTGAGCCAAACATACAGTGCTGATCTCTCATTGCTAGTGTGCCTAATCAGACTCAAATATCTCAAATTTGCTTGGCTTTCCTCAACCGGGAATTTCATGCAAGCAGGATTAGGTTAATTGATGTGATACATCCTAGAAAAAGGTGTGAGGATTTTCTATGGCTGGCTTGCCAACTCCAGCATCCTAGCTCTACTGGAGAGAGAAGTCTCTGAGAGTCCACCTGCTGGATCCCTGCAAACCTTGGCGCCTGTTCCCACTGAGTGTTGACATCTCACATCAGCAGACTGAGCTGAGGGCAATTTCCTTCAACACTTCACACAGAGCTGCGTGGGAAATGCAAAGGGTGAATTTAAGCAATACTGATTAGAGGCCTGTGTCAGCACTGCAGAGAGCTGTGCAGGTAGCAGAGTTACCCTTAGGCGGCCCAGGAGGAAAGTGCTTTTCCACAGCATGGATCACTTTCCCCAAGGCTCTGCCAGCACTCCCTACCTTGCTTCAGCCAAATAAGACAGAGGATAAAACAGTTTCAATAGTGAGTTTGTTAGCGCAGTTCATCTTGTCTACAACAAATTAAGAAATGTTTCCTATCGGCAGCTCTGCCAAGAGAGTTCAGGGAGTGGTAAAACTGTGAAGATGGGCTCTGTCAAGGACATATATCTGCATCCTTACTCACAATTAAGCTGCCTTTCCTGCAATTTAATTCAAGAAAGTCAGTGGAATTAAGGCCACTGGAATAACAGTATTCATTCAGAGATTTAATGATGTTTAACTCCTTTAATATCATCCATTTAGTTAGCTGAGATTAATTTTCCCGAGTATTCCTGTGGAACAAGCCCCAGTATAAGCCAGTTTAAACAAACAATGAGGTTGCAAACACTTTATCATTAACTCAGCTGTATCTGAACCAGAGTGTAAAAGTGAAAGTGAGTGACTGATATCACTAAGTGATTTAATGCACGAAATAAACCTCCAGGTGTAGCCAAGAAAGCTGCAATAATTCTAACTGACCCTGCCCACTCTTACCTCATTTTCTCCTTTAAACCCCCTGTTTACAGTATCCCTTTTACACAAACTATGGACTGCTGAAGAACACAGAATTAATCCCAAGACAGCTGAAGTGTGCAGCATCCCTCTAATTCTGAGGACATGACCAGGATGGTTGTTTTCCTAAACACATTTTAACTTCCAAAGCAGGAGCTACTTCCTCCCATAAACATTCACAAAAAGGGTTCTTACGCTCTAATATCTGCACATGTGCACGAGGAAGGAGGCAGAGCTGGTTCTTTGGCAGATTCATGGGATGATTTCATTTCATTACCTGGATAAGATGGTAAATCATGAAGGTTGCAATCCCAGCTCTTCTCCACTCAGGGTGCACCAACAGAAAAGAGATGTAAGCTTCATTGTACTTCACATCTGGCACCATAAAGCCAAAGGCAATGATAACTTTCTTGTAAAGGACAACAACACTGAAGTCTGGATACTGCAGGCACTCTGACAAATCAATTCCTAGAGAGAAAGAGAGAAACAGCAGTTGGCAACACTGTAAACCAAAAGAAAAGCAGCATTGAAATCGAGGGGTTTAAGGCTTTTTAGAAACACTCGATCCCTTCTTTTTACCTTTATTTCAAATTTGTGCTAGCAAGAGATCAGAGCACCACAGAATAGTCCAAGGACCCTGCTAGAGCAGTCCTCTGTTACTACGAATTATGCAGCCAAATTTCCTGCATTTTGGGAAATCCCAGGAGTCAGGACACCCAGAGTGCAGAGGATGAACCTGCCTTGGGAAAACCAGCTGCCTGATCCTGGTGTCTCCCCTGCCCCAGGTTAAGTATGAAAGGGAAAAGATGATACAACGAAACAGACAAAACAAGATCTGCTTAGCAGGGAAGCTTGTGTGGAAAAACTAACAAAGCTGATTTCCTTTCAAATGACTCAAGGACAAAACGCTCTTCAGAAGCAGCACACATGAAACTGGGCTTCAGCTTTGGTGGCATTGCCTGCTATGGTTCCTGTCTTTTTCCTCCACCTTGCCTGGAGCTCTTACTGCTGTCTCTTGTGCACACTCAGGTGGTTGTAGAGCTGCACTGTGGGCCTCACCACAGCTTCCAACACTATCAAAACACTTGCTTTTAGCATGCAAATTCTCTAATCTGGGGGATGAAGTAGCCTCTCAGGCAGTGGTGCTTCTGTGAATCAGGGGCTTGACACAGAAAGAGGCTGGGAGTTTGATACCTTACCTAATCACCCTACTGATGCAGTCCTAGAGCATCCACACAGCCTGCCAGCACCAAGCAGTGCAGCTCTGAAGCACTGAAGACTGACTGCTTAGTAATTTGTGTGGAAAGACCCTAAATAAGATGCACGACACAGAGATGTGCCAGAAAAGTTTGCTTCAGCCCCAAGTTGGCAATTGCAATGTATTTGGAACATGGGGTAACAAAATAACAGAGTATGTTTTCCGTCATCACTCTTGATGAGATGCAAGACTTCATAGGGCATGGGGCACCAAGAAATGGGCGAGTTATTTTCTTGCTGGAGAGTAAACTGGGTGAAGCAAGACGTGGGAGGGATCGATTTGCAATAGGGAGTGAAGTTAATTAAGCCAAGGCTTCGTTGCCTGTGGAGTGCCTTGCAGCATGTCTGGACAGGAACACACATTGCCCTGGGCGCTGGCGTCTCTGCAATGGTGCAGTTTTTCCTGTAGAAAGATGCTTAGCTCAGGATGGTTCACCACTGGAGACACTCCCCGCTAGGGAGAGGTTTCCCATTAGGGCACCTAATTAAAGGCATTGTGAGAAACAACACAGGGGAATCTCTCTTCCACCAGCTCGTTTGCAGTCACTACCTGGAAACAGTTCTGCCTTAGGAGAGGGAAGAACAGCTCTGAAAGGAAGGCTTTGGAGGGATAGAAGAACTAAGTGCTGGTTTAATGATGCTCACCCAGTTGCATATCCCTGCCTCCCACCCCCAAGCTATACCAGCTAAACCCTTCGCAACCATGCTTTACCTCCCAAGCATCACTTCCTCGCTTCCCTCTCCTGCTAAAACAGAACCAAGGTGCAACAATCATATCCCAGCCCTCTCCTCCCATCCCAGGAGAGTGATGGGGGTGTCCGTTTCCTGATTTAATGATGAACAGTTCACAGCTGGGTGGAACACACCCATGCCTCTCATGTTAAATAAAACAGGGTGAGTCCTGAAGAACTTAATGAAGATGCAACCCAACTTGGCCTGAATTTCAAATGCATTACCAGGAGAGGAGAGACTATGACAAAGTAGTTCAGCCTCTGCTGGCATTGCAAGTGTCTCACAAACTCTGCAACAGCTTGTGAAAGGAAAGGCATGCCAGGTTATTTCCCGCACACTGCACAATTTGCATGTAATGAGTAGCAAGAAGAGCTCCCATCCTGACTGCGGCATATGGGCACTGCTGAACTACAGCCCTGCTGAATCACTATCTGCAAATCAAAACACAAAGTAAACAGTTACCTGGAATAAAGGTGTGTACTGTTTGTACTGGGCTTTTCTAAATTAGTCTGCTGCGTTGTTTGCTGATCAGAAGCTGAGGCATGCAGCAGATTAACATCCCTATTATTATTTCAGAAGAACTAAAGACTGCAGCCTCGTAACCGCCCCAGAAAGGGCAGCCATTGTCCCCAAAGAACCTGCAGTTCCAGAAATGACACAGGAAAGTACAAACCTAATCTTTCCCATACCTTGTAAGTACTGAGGCTTGAAGAAATAAAGGACATCACAGTGGAACCTACAGTTGTGAAAGCAATTCAGTGAATCATAGAATAAGCTGAGTTGGAAGGGACCCTCAAGGATCAATGAGTCCTACTCCTGGCCCTGCACAGGACAACTGCAAGAATCACACCATGTGCCTGAGAGTGTTGTCTAAATGCCTCTTGGGCAGGCTTGGTGCCATGACAATGCCCTGGGGAGCCTGTTCCAGTGCCCAACCACCCTCTGAGTGAAAACGTTCTCTTATATCCAGTCTAAACCTCTCCAGACACAGCTTCAAAGCCGTTCTATTGGGTCCTGTCATCACAGAGAAGAGATAGGTGCCTGCCCCTCTGCTTCCCCACCTGAGGAAGCTGCAGACCATGATGAGGTCTCCCCTCAGTCTCCTCCTCTCCAGGCTGAACAGACCAAGCGACCTCAACCACTCCTTAAACGACTTCCCAACTTTCACTCTGACATATCCAGCTTATGGCTGCTAGGAAGAAACCTTTTCACAAAGGTAATGAACAGAAATCTCTGGTACAAAACTGTTTATTTCAACCCTTGATTCTGCAAAACATTTCACTAGATGCTTAAGTTTAGTTCACTACTAAACTACCCCATTGGCACCTATTTTTGTAAGTGCTGTGCCAATTAGGGCCTAATTGCCAGCTCTACAGCTCTCAAGAGACAAAGACACCAAATCCACATCTCCACCTCAAATGCATTCCTGTGACATCAGATAATGGGTTTCTAAGAACCAGCCAGACACCACTGAAGAAAAATTTGGCCCAAGAACATTTTTTTTCTGAACAATACCACTTCTTTCTTGGAAACCCAAGCACTGGAGGAATCTTACCAGGCCAAAAGAATTCGTGGCACATGGAGTTTATAGTGGGGATGTGATTAGGGCGAACGTAGCAGTAATCAATGGGTGCTTCTGGCTCAGCCTTCCAGTTGAGATCATTCCTGTGTGGATTCGCCCGGATTTCTGCCAGCAGCCTGAGTTTTGGGGGCTTTGTCTCATAATCACGTCTGCCAGGAACGTGAAAAGGAAACACAAAAAGCAAGTGAGCAACAAGAACTGCCACTGCAGCTAAATGAGTACTGCCCATGAAATATCTTCTGACATGCTCAACTTCAGGAAAAAAAAAAAGTCTTCCATTCACATGGGGAAACAGCCCCCAGCTCAGCAAAAACACCCTTGTGCCAGAGGCCACGACACTTTCCAGACCCGCAGCATGTCCAGCCACTCTTTCCTTACAGTATGAGCACGGAAATCACAGTTCTGACCCAAGAGCAGGTGCAACTTGCATGGAGTGGCTACAGCAGTGCCCTCTCTGCCCTTGTCCCCTCTCAGAGATTCCCCTTCCCAATGCAGTCCCTTTCACTACTCAGCTAAATCAAACACTATCCCTTCAGGGTTACCATGGTGCACTGGGTTGTACTTTGAGGAGGAGTGAGGAGCACTGCCCAAGAAAGGTGTCCTCTCCGTGGGCTGGCGGTGCACAAGCCAAGAGCAAGCTCAGACCCTCTGTACCTGATGTAAGGTTTAAGGACACGGGAGGTGTAAGGGCTGACAATACTGTGGTCTGTCAGCAGGTCTTCTGAGCCTACCAAGCGGTACAGAAACTTGGTTGTCTGCTGGCGATATCCTTTTGTGGCGGGCAGCATTGTCTGGATGCACAAAAAAATGCACAAAAATTGCAGGAAGGTCAGTCAGTGATTTAACTGATCATAAGGGCATCATATGGAGGGAGAGTAAGGGTCTTTCAGTGTGACAGGGTGGACTGGACCACGGTGGTCCTACCTCCGGAGTCTGCTGAGCAATCCCAAATTTGGTGCCCAAATCTAAAAGTGCTGCAAGTCATCTCCCTCCTATACACATGAAAGAGCACCCTCTTGTTTGGGTACTTCCAGGCCTCTACCACCAGCATTTGGGCAGGGCTGGAGTACAAATACATTGACATTTGTGGTGCTGACACTGACAGACAGCAGTGCTGAACCAGCATGTCCCAAGAAGAAAGGGACTTAGGAGAGCATTGCTGGGGACACAGCCCCAAGCCAAAATGAGTCTTGTTCACATAATCCTTTTCACTTTAGGATTCAGATAACCTCAAATGTGACACTGCTGGCTGCAGCCAAAGCTTTAAAATAACCAGTGCCAAAAACAACTTAAATTTGGGAACACCCACCTGGTATCTGTCCAAGATTCTGAAGTCCTGGCTAGTAGTTCTGTATGTTGCTTGCCCTACTGGGGACCTGGAGACACCGCCTTCTTTGGCTCCATAAATCCCATCAACCAGGAGCAGTGCAGCATTCACAACCTGGTCCAAGTCAAAGAGTGGGAGTCCTCTTTCCCTCTTGCCCTGCCTGACCAGCAGCTTGCGCCTCAGCCTCCGGGCCTCTGGGGTCATGCTCAAGGCATTAGGACAGGCTTCCAGTCTCTTCAGCAGCAGCTTTTCCTCATAGATGCTAATTGAGGTGAGCTTGGGAACTCTGGGTTTAGCATCCTTCTCCAGCTGTAACTTCCCTTTGTCTCGTCCTCTCACCTGCAAGGGCGTGTTTGACTCTTCAGGATCTTCACTGTCACCTTCCATCCGTTCTATTTTTTCTTCTTCACTCTCCACCTCTTGCTTGATCTGCTCAGCTGTCTTCACTTTTTTTCTGCTTGCTATCATGGTGACAGCACCAACTGTCCCACTGGGAGGGGGCACATACTCTATTCCTGGGTCTATGACTCCATCTCCTTCCATCTCCTCATCATCTGTGGAACAGATCAAAATAATCCAGAGGGAAAGAAAAAAATAATTTAAACATCAAAGTTCCATTTCAAAAATGGTTGTCACAGCATTTTTCTGCTAAGGAACAATAATGTGGGTTTACCCAGCACACTTCATTTTCTGTGTACTCCCAGATCTCCTAATTTTGGACAGGAGATGCTGAAAAGAGTCCAGTTTTAGGACACAGAATCAATCCCGCTCCTTAAGTGTCTTGTAGTTCGGCATCTGGAAACTGTGCCCCTCCTGAGCTGCAAGCACATGTTCTTTCAGGAACATTAAGCTGCTGAAAATTTCCATAGACCAGGGATCAAAAAGTCAAGATGGTGAGCTGTATCTTCAGCTAGCATACCCTGTAGAGGTTCTGTCCTCTACAGAACCTCACTATTCCTCCTGTCACCCAGAAGACTGGCTCCTTAAGGAACTAAGAGAATTCAGCCTACTTTGCAATCTCACTGAAATTTAGCATCCCTTAATCAGCACAATCAAACTTATAAAATACTGGGACATTACCATGGAAATAAAATTTCTCTCATGAAAAACATTTGAGACAAAACTAGACTTGCTACATAGCAGTGTTGCCATGAAATGCTTATGCTGAGTGGTCCAGCAGTTGCTGTGTGAAGTCTATCCACTGTTTACTCAGCATCTCTCAGAAAACAATAATGGGGGTTTCTTCTGGCCTTAGAAGCTGGTGATAAAACTATGGAAAACCATTCAATTCTCACACTAACTAAAACAAAAGAATATTGCCAGTTACTTTCCATCTTATCCTGAAAGGATCCTGCAGCTCATTGGGAGCTTCTTTTTTAAAAAATATTCTTAGAAAACTGCACATGGTTCATCACTAAACGAAATCCATGGTGGCTCTTACCATGGAATAGCGCCTGTGGTGGCATGACATCCGGGATGAGATCTGCTTCCGAGAGCAGGCTGGGAGTGGCTGAGTGTGAGGCAGGAGTGCCAGGAGCAGAGAAGTCCAGGGACGGGGACGGAGAGGGGCTGGTCAGAGGCGTGCGGTCGGATGAGCTCAGGGAGGAGAAGTCGATGACCTCTCCTTTCTCTAGGATGATGTCGGGCCGGCGGCAGCGGCTGCTGAACTTCACGGGAGTGGAGGAAGTGCTGCAGTCCAGGAACCCGGCTGCCTCCTTCTGGGCTCTCCGAATGTCTTTGGCTTCCTGAGTGCGGGACCTCTTCTCCTTCAACTCCATGGCTGACTCAACTGGATTGCGGCTCACTCGCTTCCGAAGGCCTTCCACAGTAATAATGGGATCCAGTGGGGGCTTGGAAGCTGCTAAAGAAGAAGTTTGCTTATTCTGAGCTCCTGCAGTCACTGGATTCACAATACGCAGTCAAAACCACACTGACTACAAAACTTAAAAGATGGGGTTTTCAATGTGTACAGGAAATTCACTCTGGGACGTAGCATTAAGCCAGTGTATGACTAAAGCCTCATTAAGGCCCAAATTTTGTTCCTCCACACAGAGGAGAAATTGCATCTAGTGACAAAAGATAAAAGACATTCCCTAGCAGAAAGGAAAGTGGGAAAACTGTGGATTTCAGCTGAAAAAACCCAACCAAAACCACTCTGCACAAGCCTCAAAACTCTATAAATCAGCACAATGGAAAAAGGTAATAAAATATTACAGGCTTCTCACACTACAGTATATGCACCATAGGTCTCTTCAGTTAACCATTACAGCAGAACAAAACTAAGGAGCTGTTCATGCACATGAACTGGTTTTAACTGAGCTTTTTTCACATCTCCCAGCTCTGGCCCAGCGAGGAATCTACACACTACTAGTTACCTTTTGCCTTCAGAGCAGATGCTGACAGCTTCTCTCCTTCAGGTTTCAGTGTTGGGGGTTTGTTATGAACCAGCTTCCACCATCCTGGTTCTCCAAATTCCTGTGCCCCCGAGCGGAAAAACAAGGGACTCCCCACAGAGAGACAGCCAGCAACTGTGCTCCACCATGTTGAGGTCTTTTTCCTGTTGTGGGAGAGAGGAAAACAAGGGTTAGGTCCCTGCTCACCAGCTGTGCTTCCATCTTGGACAGTGTTTCTGCCAGTGGCACTGACACACACCCAACTGAACTACCCCTGAAGCACTTTTTTGGCCCCTTGGAGGCGAGGAGCTGCATTTAAGCCTTTCCCTCTGCTGGGCAGTGCATTCTCGCTGGGCATCTGAGCATTTTTTGTTCCTTTAGGAACTGGTCACAGGGCTAAGTAAGATGTCACATAAGGAAGAGGTGAGAAGAAATACTGAAGAATTGCCCTGATTCTGGAGAGTCAGGTTCATGGTGCAGAATCTAACCTCAATTGCCCAGAATCTCAAGATTTCTTCTTGCCTTTGCACACTCCCACGTGCAGAAACTTCTGTACTTGCCAAGGCTTGGCTGAGTTGATGTTCACTGCTGCCCAAGTGCTGCTCTTACACATCTTGGGGTACTGAACCTCAAAGGTGGGGGATCAAACCCAGCTGCCCGCAGCTCAAACTCTGAAGTGTTATAGTAAATCTGGATAAGCTGTGCTTCAATATGCCAAGGAAGAAGATCATTGCACGGCTTGTACTGCTACACACACGATTCAGCTGTCTCTGTTCCATCAGTGGCTTGTCCAGGCAAGTGGGAATGCTGCATCTGAGGCATTCACTCTCTGAATTTTAATCAGAGCAAGGAGTGCCCAGTGCCCAGGGCAAGTCTCAAAAGGCAGCAGCAAACCCTGGGAGGCATCGGCTCCCTGAATGAGGGACAATGAGCCAACAGCTGCCCTCCTGTCAGGGTCCCTGTGGCTTCCAGAGAGGACAAATGCTAACATTTCTGAGCAAGCAGGCACAGACAAAGCACTGAAAGCAAAGCCAAAGACCAAATCTGGTTAGGAAGAAAGGCCAGATCTTACAATAGAGAAATCCCCGGGGAAGAAAAGAAGCAGTGAAGTCAATCAAATCTACAACTTCCAAGGATTGCTCAGTTCTTTTCCTGCCTCCAAAGCACATGCATTAACAGTGAGGCTTGGGTTTGACAGCTTCAGCACGTTCAGAAAAAATGTGCTGTTCACCTGAAAAATGAAGGCTGCCCTCTATGAGAGGGGTCCCTACTCGACAGTGTGAAAAACATTTCAGTTGTTTAACAGCTACTATGTAAGAGCCCTTTCATCAAGATCCAAAACAATCTAAAAGGTGAGGCTCAGTTCTTCTTGAAGAACTTGGTCCTTGCAAGCTTTATAGCCAAGGAATGTAGCACTTTGCTGGACCACATTTTTGTCCCTAAAGTTTGGCAATACCAGGATCAGCCCATCCATTTTGACTGTTTAGAAAGACTCAATTCTTTGCAGGTTCATATGCTGCCTAAAGGAAGATATGAAATAATCCAAAATACATGCATTTCTGTTGCTTTTGTATGACTTTCCTGGGGTTGTTTTTCTTACTGGGCCAGTAAGAAATGCTGATTCTTTCTCAGGTGTAGCCCTCATGTCTGCATTCAGATTCTCAATATTCAATCCTCCCTTATTATCACTTGTAAGGCTCAACAGAAATTTCCCCAAATTAACCAGGATTCTTTGGCTCACCAACCAGACCCTCAAGGAAATATCATGGCTTTACCTGTTCCCTAATAAGAAAGTCCAGTGTTTCTCAATAAAAGCACAAATGTCTTCTTTCCATCTGAAGTACCCCTGACGGCCCGTTCCTTCCAGAGACAAGTTGTACATTGCTAACATGACAACCTGGAACAGAAAGTGTTGGACACAAGTGAATCCCTTC
>VYZR01099301.1:0-12784 GCA_013400675.1 Oxylabes madagascariensis | reverse complement strand
CAGCATATGTAAATATTAAAAAAGAACACCAGAGAAGAGCCACATTTTTAATTATTTCCAAAGAAAACAACCAAATGTAATAATCTTCATTCCATAAATAATATTAGCAGCAAACCCTCCCATCCTAGGTGGTAAAAGGTTTACAGCACAAGGACTAACATATACTGTAAACATTGCCTGACCATCTGTAAGCCCCTTCCTTACTGAGTCCATACAGTCTTTATCTCTTCACCTGCTTCAATGGGCTNACCTGAGCATTGAAAAGTCTTTGCTTTGTGCCAAACCACATCCTTCAGTTGAAAAGTTTTCAAATACATCAACGGCCACCACCATTTTTTCCTTGTTTCCTTCATGTCACAGCTTGGGCAGTTAAGGACAGTTGGCTTACAGGTCACTGCAATCCCTCAGCTACATTTCTGATTCGTGGCTCTTTGCTTGAAGGGCTATGCAAGGTGTGTCACGTGTCCTGGCACTGGATGGATAAATCTGAGTGATCTGGAGAAGAAGTATGCACACCATGTGTGAAAGAAATCTTGCCTCACATTTCCTTCTTGGCAACTCTTCACTTGTACGTGCATGATCCAGTCTTGTTCAGTGTTCTGGCTACAGATTATATTAAGTGGTGGTAGTGTGGAGACAAAAACAGAAGGAAAATTCCTCACCTGACATACACTGGTGACTGGGGAAACAAGGAAGAGGGTTTTTTCCTTCCCTACTTAAAATATCCAAGAAAGTTTCCCTCTCTTCTTCATTTGTGTCCAGAGAGAACATCACCTGTTGAATAGACTCCATTGTTAATCCTACAGTCTTCAGTCCTCATAGAGTCTATTAATTCCTCCTCTGAATCTTCTTCCTCTTCCTCCTCTGGGGCTGACAGACTGGATGTGGGGCCTTTACATATTTTTAAGTGTCGAGTGAGGTGATATTTGGTTAGATAAGCCTTGGAGCATTTTTCACAGACATAGTCCCTCTTTCCTTCATGTGAATTGAGATGCTTCTTCAGGTGATTTGTCCTCAGAAACAGCTTGTCACACTTGGGGCACTTGATCTGCCGTTCTCTGTAAGACACAAAAAAGTGAGTTTACTCCTGCCACAAGGCAGCTGGTATTAAAATGCTGATTAAGGTCCATGTTCTAGCAAGGACAGAGATATTGCTCTTGATGAGAAGGTCAGTTTCCTTCCCACCCTGAATAAAGGGGGGATGGGGAGGAGGCAGGGAAGAACAAGTAAGGAAACAAGGCTGCTGCATATTAACAACCCTCGGTCTGTAAATGCGAAGCAGAGGAGCTTACCAGACTGTAACAAATTCTGTAATGACACTGCAAAATACCTCCCAGCAGTAGTGCTCCTGGCTCAGGCTGTAGGAATGAGCAGCAAAGCGAGTCTGTGTTTCTGTCTGCCTCTCACTCATGCTGGCTGCACTACACTGGCTCCTAGGCAGCATGACAGAAGTAGCAATGGATTCCAAGTATGTACAAAAACCAGATGCTGAAAATGAAATAAGCAAAGGACTAGCTTTGGGCAAAGAGCTTTTGAGGAGGACCTTGGATTGGGAGTAAATGTACCGAGCAAAAGACCTGGCCTGCCAGAGGGCTGTGGGTAGGAATCTGCCCTACAGGAGGAGCAAGCGCTTGAGTGAGACCTGCAAGGATAAAAGGGCTGGAAATAGCTGCACCACACCCTTACAGCAAACAGGCAGAGTTCACTAACAAGGTACTCGTGACAATAGCACGGAGAAGTTTGACTTATGTGGTCACGTTGGGACGTGGGAACAGTTCTTAGCAGAGAATGAAATGTAAATCAAACAACTCCCTTTTTCTTCAAAATGATGAACACTCGGGACTGCCATTTCACAACACAAGGAGCATGCTTGGAATTTACTGTGTCACTGAGATATTACAAACACTAGAACTCCACAACTGCAGCCAGTAAAACAAGGACTTCGTCTAGAGTGACTTCTCCATCATTTCAGAGGATGAACCTACCTATGCTCCCTAGGCCAAACTATTTGTAAACTGGAGATTCTGTCACGGGCTGTTCATCTTCATTATTTCTTGCACTGGCCAGTCCAACAGCTCTTGTGAGGTCACTTACTGTGTGTGAGTGAGGACGTGCTGCTTGAGGTCCTGCCTCCGCATGAAGAGCTTCTCACAGTAATCGCACTTGAGGTTCTTCTCCCCGGTGTGGATGACCATGTGCGACTCCAGGTGAGCCTTCTGCGTGAACGATTTGTCACAGAGTGTGCAGCGATAATTCTTCTGACCTAGGAGTACACAGGGACACCCACAGATTGACACTCAGTGTCCCAAGAAATGCACTAAGGAAACAAGCCTGACCATTGCTGACAGATTTTACCATGAAGAAACGCAGATTCTTTGTGAACAGGACTTGTTTTCTCCTGCAGTTCCTTCAGACTCAGCATAAAGGCCTACTTAGTTCCAATCTATATTTAGCTATGCAAAAAAACAGGCAGCTGACTTCATCATTCCCAAAGCTTTTCATTCTGTACTCCATGCCCCCAAGCAAAAGAAACAATGCCACAATACTGTTTCAAACTACTGGCGGCCTAGTGTGATGCACCTTTCTGCACTTTGTCCTTCTAAACACTGCTGCTTGCTGTTTCTTCAGTGCTCATGGTCAGCCAGCCTTTCTTGTGAGGCAGGGTTTATGCTTCTTGTCCACGCCAACTGTGCCTCCCTGTTCTGGACATCAAAACACCCCCAGCAGCTCTGTACATTTTTCCACCAAGAAATTCAGGCAAACACTTAAAAAGACTAGTCTTATCCAAGATGAATTCTTCAGTAAAAACAATGGTGGCTTCCTTTGTAACAGTAACCATGGTAACCATGTAGTTACTGTACATTAGTACATCCCTCTCCTCACTGATTTCCCGCAGGAATTTTATCTGATGCCATACTGGAGCCCAATCATATTTGATGCAATACATTGCCTTTGTCTGCAAAAACAAGTTGTCTTATCTAACAAACACACAGGCACAAACCTCACTGGCCCTTTGATAACTTCTGTGTTTTATCCCAGTTTTCAACTTACCAGTACTTCAGTAATTCTTTGCCAGAAATAGTTCAAAACCCCAGCATGCTACTGAGTTTAGGCCAAGTTTGAATACCACTTGAATCCCACCCCACTGAGTATTCTGTGGTTGTGTATACCACAAAAGTATTTGATCAGTCCATTAAAACTCCTGACTACTAAGCCTGTAACTTCTTATGCTTGACTTGAGAGCACTGAACTCCCAGTTTTATTCCTTTTCCAGCTTTGTAATGTGAATTTTGTGATTTCCCAATAAGGAATACTGGAAAAAAATGAGGCAAAAATACCCACACCGTCTACTGCTGGCCTGTAACTTGACTTTCACCCTCACCCCTGTCCTCACACAGGCATCTGTATAAAGCCCTCAGCCTCACCTGTATGGATCTTGAGGTGTGTCCGTAAGTTGCTTGGATCGCTGAAAGCTTTGCTACAGAAATCGCACTTGTGCGGCTTCATGCCCATGTGCCCCATGAAGTGCACGTGCAGCTTGGAAGGGGAGATGAAAGCCTGGGGGCACATGGAGCACTTCCACTTCCTTTCCTTGCCGTGGCTTGGCCCGTGGTTGCTGCTGTGCCCCTGACTGGGGAGGTGGTTGTGAATATGGCTGCTCAAATGGGCCTTGAAGTCCGCATAGGAAGCACATTCCTTCCCACAGTGGCATATGTGCACGTCTGGATGCTCAGGGACACCTTTGGGCACAAAAGCATCACTTGTAATGAGGCACAGTAAGGCCTAACAGAGCTTGAACAAGGACCACATTAACATTTAGTCCGTGGTAAGCAAAACCAGGTGCAGAGATTTTCACCTTTGTTCTTTCCAGGTCCGGTGTTGCTTTCTAGATGTTTCAGGTAGGTAATTTGAAATGTTTTGAGGGGCCAAACTTTGGAAGAGTTTTGAGCACAGCTCCACCAAATCTAAATTATCACAATCCAAGCTGAGGGAGGATAGGGACATCTTCAGCTCCAAAACTCCCTTAGCCCTAGCTGAACAGAACTAAAACGATTTTTCTTCACAACTGTGATCTTTTACTCCTAATCAGTGGAATTAAGTAGGGAAATATTTCTTTTAAATGATGGTACTCTCTAGTCATGAAATGTAAGAGATTGTGACACACACCAATGGGAACTGAGAAGGAACATAATGCACTCCCAAGTCACAGAGCCCAGAGAAAGCACTGAAAGGGAATTCAAGCTGGGTACTCCCTGCAAAGCCAACAAAAATGACCTCTTACTTACCAAGCTGTCGTGCATAGTCCCGACTGTAATAGAAGAGAAGCTCGTGTTCAGGGGGGATGTCTTGAGAGGTGCAGAAGTAAATTTTTCCATCATGAGGATAAGCTACTAGGTTCTGCTCTTCCCGATTCCTACAGCAATAACAGTGAGGAATAAAAAGCTCTTCAGAAGTAATGACTGGAGGGAGAGGGAAAAGAGAAAAAGGTAAGACTCCTATAAAAAGGTAGTAAGAACCTCAGTGCTTGTCAGCATATTATAAAAATTTTCATGTCTGTCACTTCTGTCCTTTATTAAAGGAAAGAAAAACTAGACCTTCAGAACCAATCTCCTCCACTAAATGATGCATTTCTCACACCACTTCTGAGAAAATTATTAACAGACATTCAAGTGGGCTGAGAAAAGTGAGTTTATGAACTCCTAAGAAACTACAAAAATCTATGTATTTTTCATACACATAGATTCTTCATATACATAGATTCATTTACAGAGATATATCCCTTAAGAAATAGAGGATGCATGATGGAAAAAATATCAGTAATGTCTTAAAGCAAAATTATCTTTAGAAAGTCCTCTTGAGGACCATTTCCTCAAGACATAGTCATTCATCTTTTGAAGCAGTATCTTGCATGTTTGTTCCCAGTATCTGAAACCAGCAAAAGTTCTGCCCCACTACAGTGGGAGATTAAGCATTACACTTGTTGACTCCTGCACATGGAACGGTGACATGGACTACAAGAGACACTTACTTTGTGTCACAGAGAAATAAGAAAGGTTCAGCCTTCTCAGTGGACCATGGATGGAGCAATATTTAGGCCAGCCTGGATAGTTTTCATCACAGACTCCAGAAAGACTGAAAAGGACAGGTCTCACAAGCTGTAGGGGCTTGGAACTTGGCCAAAAGAACTCAGGGACACTTTGTTAATTAAGTATTAAAATCAAAAGGACAATCAAGGTCAACTTCAGTTAGTTGAATGAAGGTCAGCCTTCATTCTCCAGTACAGTTGTGCGCCCACAGCTCAGACTCAAAGCTACTTCGCACAGTACAAGTGGCTCTCACCTGGCTTTGCGTACGAACATCATCCAGTTACATTCATTTTCATCAGCTGTGATGACGCAGAACTCCAGGACACCGTTGTGATAGATCTACCAGGAAAAACAAATGCAACCTTAGGACAAAACACAACAATAAATGCAGTGAAAACCAGCCTCTTTCTTTAGGAGAGGATGTGTTTACCTAGAACAAGCCAAGAAGTCTCCATTGCCACTGCCAACCCCACAGCCCTGTTTTTACTCCTTACTTTCCTCTTCACACAGGCACCTTGACCTCTGCTACCCAGGAGGCCAGAAAACCTGTTTATCAGCATCTTTCTCACCTTTACCTCCCACCAGAAATACATTTGGCTGTTTTTCTTACAAACCAAGTCTTGTGAATAACAAAATCTGGGCAAAACAGTACATGTTTTATTTATATAGGTCAGATTTTATTTATATAGGTCAAACAAAATGATGGGGAAAAGAATGCTTTAAATTGGCTTTCCTAAAACAAATAATTCATCACCTGGAGGAACTTTCAATCAACAGAGATACAAAACAAACAACTACCGCCTAGTAATTCATATACAATCTGCTGCAACTCCACACAAATACTGAAACCCCATATAGCCCTTTAAAAAAGAAGGCATTAAAGAAGCTTTTTGTACTCCAGGACTGACTACCACCATACTGCAAGGTATACAGCTCTGCTGTGCTGATACTAAGAATTAAGCAAACTGCATTACTTTTGACTTTTGGCAAGGATGATAACATTAAAGTTGCTGTCATGCAGTAGCTTTCACCAGATATAGGCATGCTGGCAGGCTCTGTGAGCTGTAACACCACTGACCTTCCAGATGTGACTGGCTGCTTTGTCTGTCCAGTCGGCCACCTCCAGAGAATGACTCTGCTGCCCGATCAAAGGTCCAAAACAGGTCCTCACAGGAATGGTTTCTCGTGTCCACACACCTATCATTAGAAGACCAAAATCTGAAGAAATCAATTATTTAAACAACTAATCATGCATAATAAAGAAGTGGGAAGCTTATGAGATAATGCTCCAGAAGTACTATCTATGCATAAGATCATCAAAGCTTCTACTTCACATGTGAAACACACCTATGGCAAAGACAAGAACCACCACCACCACATGACACTAATGGGAGCTGCTTTGGTGTAATTACAAATATTCATTTGGTCAAAAACAAGTTATTTACTTTTCAGTCAGCTATAAAACTAATATCCTAGCCATTTGTACCAATTAAAGTTCTCATGGCACTTTCTGCAGAAGCAGCAAATACTAGTTTCAGTAACTACGTTTTGCCTACCTAATCCCCAGGAATTTCCAGAATTGTTGCTGGGCATTGTTAAGCAGCTTCTGCATTTCTCCCCAGAGGCAGCTGTATTTCTGTCATGGGCAGAGGGATTCCTGCATGTATATTATTTATTATTAAACATTTTTATATATATATAGATCTACATGAATACACTGAATAGCTCTTAGGAATAAACTGGCAACTAGTGCAGCTTGAAAAGAACAGATGTAATCTATTCTGAATAAGCAGCATCACTAAGCAAGCCAATAATGACATTCTTCTCTAGCCTTCAGATCCTTAGGGTACTGCACTGCACTCCACGATTTCCAGGTGACAATGACGTGAAATATAGTAACAAGGTCCACATCCCGTGACAAGGTCAAAGTCTACATGCCAAATGTAAATGAAGGAGGGAAAAAAACAGAGGCACTTGTGATCAATACTCCAGTGACAGCACCCAGAAGGTAGCAAACCAAGCTGATGAACAAGCAGACAGAATTCTCCTCTATTACTTCTAACTGTCACCTTCCCCCAAAATGCAATTGCTGCATTGTTTTCTTATCAAAGCTGTGCCTGAGCTGTTTAACAGATACCTTGCCTGACCTTAAGAAGTGCCACACTCTGTGGCAGCAGCCCTACAGTATGGCTGAAGTCTAAGCAGTAATCAGACCACAAGGAGCTCTTGAAGAATCTTAAGTCAGGGTGATTACAGAAGAGGGAAGCATCTCTCTCTTGCAATGTTTCTTTCCCACATTAATCTCCCTACGGTTTTGGATTTCAGGCAGTGAGTGTATTTTAAAGTTGCTGCAGGGAAGCACATAGTAATGTGATCCTTACCCGCTTCAGCTCCCATGATAGACTGCCGGAGGAGCAGCTGCTTCGGGAGGGACAGCCTGGCTCGGCTCTCGATTGGGCTATCGGGGACAAAGGTGACGGGCCCGTGGTCCGGGCAGTCTGATGGATACGCCTTGTCACAGAGCGTGCACCCTGCAGAGACAGGAGGAGACAGCAGGCATTTAAAACGTACAACAGCTCCTACAGTTCAATCAGCTCCCTATCAATGTGCTTCAGCTCAGCTCCTGCCAAAGGCTGCTTCTATCACGTTCAACTTGTCCATTTATCAGCTCTTACTCAGAAGAATACAGATCATATTGTGACAGTCAGGTGGGCACTGACATTCATGTCAGTTTTTATCCTATTCAGATCAAATGTGAGGATCTCCACCTACCTTCCTGATGGTAAACTGATGACCTAGACTCCAGACTATCCCTACAGGGGCATCTAGCAATGGGACAGAGCCGACTCTTTATCAAAGCTACTGCAAAATGGATGACAGCCTCCCCAGTGCTGGTGGAAATGCTGGTGATGGAAGAGCTTCAGAATTTCATTCTGATCACAAGTGAAATGAACTCTACTGGCAGAAAAATCTAAGACAAACAAAACCAAACACTTTCTAACTGGTAACATTTTTGGAATTAACCAGAAACACTTCTTGCATGTAGAACCTCAAGGTTATCCATGCAAATGGAGCAGTCAGGTTGTCCTTCTAAAATTTTTTGACCGTGAACCATAAATTCCCTTACCTCCATTTAAATTCAGACAATGTGTAAATCACAGCAGCAAAAACCTGACCTCATTGCTGCTTTTGAAGGTCTCACTGCAGTAAACTCACGCAGTGTGAGTATGCCACGGAATGCAACAAAAACAAAAGTCCAAGAAGAATCAGTACCATCACTTTCCCAATCTGTCATTCATCAGAAATATTGTCATAAAAGAAATCAGTGAAAATCTTCAGTCAGTCTAATAAATCTGAGGGAAAATACAGCATAAAAAATGCTCTCTAAAGCATTACAATTTCATCTAGAAAAATGATGTCATTTTAATTCTCTGAGGATAGAGCAACCAACACCTACTCAGTAACCACTCTTCTAATAAATAATTATTCTTCTGAAGAAGAAAGATGTTCAAGTGGATCTCCACAAAGACCTCCTTTGGCCTCTTGATGACCCTGCTCCAGTATAAAAGAGCTATCACAGAAGTAGCCTTCAGCAGGCCTGAACAGCAGCTCCATCCTTACATGCTTAAAGATATTTTCCAGATATTTCCTTGATATACCAGGGTACCAGAATCTGACCTCATATAAAGTACAGTTTGAGCAACTACACATTAACAGATAAGAAAGCACTCCAAAAATTATCAGGTAGAGCCTATATAAGCATTATTTCATGTGCACAGGTGACACGTAGGAGTAAAGCAACAACAACAACCAGACCTGAGTAATGAGAACCACTGGGTGGAACAGTTGCTTTCAAGCATTGCCTGGCACACATCCACTATGGGTCTGTGGACTAGCTCCATGGAGAGGCAGAGGAAGAAAAGTTCTAGGCATGGGACATTTCCACTTGGAGAAGTTCAACCATTCATATATTTTTAAGACTTTGGAAAAAAAAAAATCTCACATTCTGCAGGAAGTGAAATATAATTTCCATTACTGTCCTTGCCAAATCATTAAAAAAAGAAAATCAGTGATTACTTCTCTGATTTGTATACCCAGAACTGTCAACAAAGATGACCAAAAAAAGGGCCTCTTCAAAGTTTTGCAAACATTCAGGACCATAGCAAAGGCACACTTTTTATTTCCTGCTTAGGAACAGTAAAACGTTTTCTGAAAAAGGCCCTGACTCCTGCCATCTCAGTGAGGAAAAACCACTAAGGGGCTCTAAAACAACTCCTTGTCCTTGCTGTCACCTGTCTGGACGCAAATTCCTGTTTATTCAGGTGAAGTTTAAAAACATCAACAAAAAGTTAAAATTTAAACCTCCCCAAGTCAAGAATCTGTTTTGCAAATCACATGCAAGCATAAGGCATGCACCAGCCATTTTAATGTCCTATCAAAGGGGAGAATCTGGAAAACAGCTCAGGATTATGTATATAACAGCTTAGGACTATGTTTGTATAACAACAAAAAGCTGGCACAGCAAATCTCACTTCTAAGAGAGTAAGAGAAGTGATTTCAGCACAAGTATGTTGGATATCACAGTATTTGGATCATTATTTGTTCAACATGCAACAGATGCTTCTAGGAACCTGACTGCATTGACTGTAAAATTCTTCCTTCTGGGAGTTGTGAATTCATCACAGTTCTATGCCCACCTGATTTGAAGTTGTATTTTATCCCACAGAATGAAATCTTAATAAATTGATCCAAATGTCTGACTGACTAGACACTTTACACTAAACTGCACCTCTCCCCTGGCTAACCAAGGCACTGTATCTTTCAATTTCTTAAAATATGTTCCACAAGCAAAGCAAGCCATTAGGTTCTGGCAGTTGTACGGCCAGACGACGAAGAGCAGCACTCAGCAATGCTACCACAGATAATAAAAATTAATATAAAAGCTGGCCTTATGTTTCAGTGGCAGGAAGCCAGACATCTGCAGATGAAAGTTCAAATCTCTCTCCCAGCAAATGAGAACTTCTCAGTTCTCAAACACCTCTCCTTGAATGATAATAGGACTGGCAATACAATACCCAGTGCTCCTCTCTTCCTATGAGATCCACTAACCTCTGGACTAAAGTCCTTTGATGAGAATAATTAGAAATATTATAAAGTTCCTTCCCTCTCTGCTCTTTTTTTCCTGTTTAGAACCTCACTTCCATGATGATTGTTCATGGTTTAATATAAATTTCGCAAAAGCACATAATATCATACTTGACAATTACACCCATTTGATGAAAGTCTGGCTTGTGGTGTATGTATGTATGTATATATGTATGAAAAGTATGGCTTGTGTATTTTTAATGGAGCAAAAAGAGTTACTTGTGATGTGACTTTATAAAAACAGAAGTCTCATTGAAAAGAATATCAAACCTATCCACAAAATCAAGAGCTTCATCAAGCTTCAGCTTCCAACTTCATGGCAACGTGGGAAATGGATACAAAGAGAATTATGCTATAGCATCCTACTACGTCTTCTACTACTTCCAACTACTGTTATTTCAGAACAGTTAATCTGGCATTGCAGATGTTTCACATTTTGGACTTGTTAAATACCTGTTTTTTTCACCATAGACCTGTAAGACTAGCAACCAGTCTGCCACACCAGACAACGGCTACATGACAAACCCTACCCCAAAAAAGCAGGAAATGTCCACTCACATATGGTAAACAAGGTTGCCATGTTCTCCTTGTTGGAATTGGAGTCTTCCATTTGCAGAGACGATGGTACAAAGGCAAGATTGTCTGCAGACACATCGACATGGCTTGGCCCCATGGCTACTTCCTGACTTATGGAAGACACTGCCACAGGCTCCAGGCTGAGACCCACTTCATGCAAGGCTACTGAGTCCAGAGAAGCGAGGTTGTGTGAGGTAGGGAGCGCCACACTCACAGAGTTGGTGCTCATGGCCACAGTATGAATGGGGTCATTTAGTGTGCTGTCCGATATCCCTGTCACCCGCCCAGCAATGTGGTCGGGCTCCATGACCACAGGGAGTTCCAAAGTGCTACCGTGAATGGGAATGACACCGCCGTGTCCCACAGCGTCTGATGTCAAGTTACTCCCCACTGTGTCTACGGCTAAAGGTTCGTGGCTCCGGGAGCCGTTCGGGATCTGCGTGTGATCCCCAGCTACATCATCCATTGTAAGCTCCTCTGTCATCCCATCCGTAGAGATGGGGCTGGTTACCCTCGAAACGCTCTCCATGGTGATTGCAGTATCCAGTGCTACCTCGTGGCTGTCACTAGGATGCAGATTTTGAGGACCATGTGTGTTCACTGTGCGGGAGTCCATGGAGACGATCCCTGGTTCCAACCCCACGGTCCCACTGGGCTGGTAGGGATCCAGGGCTGAGGGATTGTTGGAGACTGACAATGCTGGATTGCTGTCAACATTTATAGTGTTGGGATGGATGTACTGAGGTGGTGGTCTGTCAGCCAAGTAAGATAAGATACCTGATAGGAAGAGAGGGAGAAAAAGAAGGGAGTGAGATTACATCGCTTTTCAAATCATGAATAAAAATCAGTCGAAGCATAGTACACTGAGACTTAGATCCCTGAAGACATGTTCTCNAACTGTGTTTACAGACTAAAAACAAACAAAAAATCCCTGGAAGAAATACAACAGCACATTCAAGTAAACATTATTTCCAGCAGAGACAGAGGCAGATTTTGCAGAAATCTGCAAGATCTGATTGAGCATGTTTCTTTTTAGCCTTCAACCCTATGAGCCACTTGTTCTGTAAGAGTTTTCCATTCAAATACGTTTGTGACTACAAGGATGCAAGCACAAATACTTTCTCCACAGCACAACAAGCCAAGAAATGAACAGTTTAATTTAATCAGCTGCATCAAATATTTCTGCATGCAATGCTGCCTTGTGGCTTGAACACAGAGAATCCTTGATGGCAGCAAGATGACTGACAGAAGAACCCAATAAAACATCACAGGAAGATCATTCCAGCTCAGAAGAATGACAAATACCATTTGTCCTAGTGCACAGTCTTGCCTACTCTTTGGCAACTAAACAGGCAGGCATGCAATGCAGTAGGAAAGGTCACTCCTAAGCAGCTGGAAAGTTCAGCCATCAGTCAACAGGTAGCTGGACGAGACCTGGGCCGCTACAGTTTATTCCTAACCCAGGCTGAACCAACAACACTCAGTGAGTCACCTTAAAGAAGTTTAACTACCCCTTCCACCCTTTCAATCTTAGCTACCAAACAAAACCAGGACTGCATTTAAAGTCTCAGTTTCTGTGTTTTCATATACCAACATGTAAAATTCTACATTTATACTCCAAAGCACCTGTGAGAAAGGAATCAAGATAGAAGTCAGTGCATTAGGCCTTTGGAAGTCAACCTTGAAGAAAAATGAAGAAAAAATGCCATGGGTTAAATAGGTGGGGAAGTGCCCAACGCCTCAGCTGATGTCTTGCCCTCTTTCAGCTTTGAACTACTGTGACCTCCCATTATGCACATATTAAATATTGCTTCAGACTACAGGAGAAGAAAACCAGAAGCAACTTCCAAGCTACAAGCCATTGGAGACAGAAACCAGGCATGCTTTGTTTTCTGTTAATCCTAAAATCAAAGCAGGAGGAGCAATCAAAGGTTAGGTTTAAATAGAAAATGCCCTGCAATTTTTTTCATACACAA
>VYZR01099285.1:0-12119 GCA_013400675.1 Oxylabes madagascariensis | reverse complement strand
TGCACAGCCAGGCTGCACACAGCTCCCCGCTGCCTCCCAGAGAGGGACAGTGCCAGGCACCAGAGCACTTGGGTGATTTGAGGGCTGGCTACATGTCTCTGTCCTCTCACCTCCAGGTCTTGTGTTGCATTTAAAATGGTTTTCTGGCAAGATTCATGATTTGCTGCATGGGACCATAAGCATCCGTGTTTAATGAAGGCAGTGCACTGACTCCTGGGCAGCTGGTTTCATTTACATCCTCCTTCATTTTAAAGAGAAACCTTTGCCCCTATTATCTGACCTCTTCTTCTGTTGCAGTTAATTACATTAAAGCCCACTTCCCAAAGCTCAGGAATTTCCGGATCTACTTTGTTGCCTGCTGCTACAGGGAGAGTCTGCTTGGAATTAGGGCACCCGCCTGCCAGGGCCGCCGAGCAGGGCAGACCCTCACGGTCAACGTGACACCCTGCTGCCACTGCAGCTGTGAAACTGAGACACCTCTCTGACAGGTGGCCCTGAGCCATGAGCATCTTCCTGAGGAGAGGGTGTCTGCAGCGCAGGACGTGGGGCAGCCACACTGCTTCTCATGGAGAAGAGAGGCAGGATGCGACCTGCTCCTTCCAAAGACCTGCAGGCACAGATGAGAGGTGCTGCCCACCTCCAGTCAACTAATAAATGCATTGATGAAGAGTGACTGAGGGCTGTTCCCTAGCCCCAAAGGCACAACTCACATCCACGCCTTTCTCTACCCCCACACAAGATGCATTTTCCTGTCCCACCACCAAGAGCCATCCCTGGCCTGTGCCATCTCCCCAGCCTTGCCATGGCATTGCCTGGAAATATGCTGGTGGCCAAGGACACGGTGCTGCCAGGAACTGTTCCTTCCATCAGACACTGAAGAGGATTGCAAGCCAGTGGGCAAAGCGGTGCCCTGACCAGGTTTATTTACAGGTTGTAATGGGTTTGACTTTAAAGCCACCACACGGGTACAAATGGGTCAGAGGCTCCTTTCTGCAGCCCCTTCCTCCAGGCACAACCTGTAAAGACACTGGACTGAGCACTTGCAGTGGGCTGATGTGAGCTCAAATATACATCCTTGGTATATACAACTGGTGGGTGTGCCCATGCTGGGCAACTCTGTCCTGGACCTTTGGGAGATCTGCCCTGTGCTACTGCCCGTGAGCATCTCCCCCTGCACACTTAACATGACTAGGCCAGAAGAGATGTCACCCAAAGCTAGCTGGGCAAAAGCATTTTAAGAAACATCTCACACATGCGTGTGTGTCTGGCACCTCTGATTTGCCACATTGAACAAGTGACTTTGTGTCTTGGAAGAGAAGGTGGCATCCTCCAAGAAGCCACAGGGACAGATGTCTGCTGGTTTTGAAGAGGTAAACATTTACTTTCCCCATAAGTAATAGGGATTTGTGTTTCAGAGGCAGCATTGCATGAGGATTTGCCCATTAAAGATAACAAACTTGGAGCTGTGTGCAAGACTTTGAATGGAAAACCATTTGTGCAGACTGAGAGAGCATGCCCGGGGATGGCACTGGGTACAGCTGCTGGTTTAAGCAGACAATGAATCTTCATCATGTGTGAGGACACCAGCGCAGAGAAAAGAGATGGCTGTGGGGAGGATTCTGAGCAGTGGAAACCCACATCCAAAGGCTGACAGGGTCTGCGTTTACTCATAACCAAACATAACAATCTAAATCACCAGAGAAATGCCAAAGCTCTTGGAGCCACTGTCACACCCTCCTTTAGAGGAAATTCCCTGAGCACTTTGAAGCCATTCACACATCCCTCTCCAGCAACACTTTACTTCTGACGAGGGAGGCACACATGCTGAGTTATGTTATGTATGTAAGTGAAACCATACTCAGTTGAGTGAGTGAGGCTCACTGGTGAGCTGCCTATTTCTACTCAGTGTCACTTTTCTATCAATTAAATTTCAGATATATTCTGTTTTCACACAGAGAATAGGGCTCCTTGCAATATATTCTCTTCTCAATTCCCTTTCTGGATTGAGCACAGAATTTTCAAAGGAACAACAGATTTGACAAATTTATAACCAATATCCCAGGAGAACATTAGGGTTTGGAACTGAAATACTCATACTTGAAATTAGACAGCAGTTTAGTTTCCTGCTAATAATTTTCTTCTTGGATACAAAGGAACTTGTTTTGTTTTGTTTTGCTGTTTGGAGCAGAGGGATGAGACACTGTTTTGACATTTATTCATAAACAGTAGAGAAGCCCAGCTCAGAGCTGTGGCCATTGCCAGTCCTCACAATCACATACGAGTGCTATCTCCAGAGCTGCAAACCCTGGCTGGGGGAGAAGCGGGAACAGTGCAGTGGAAATGGGTCAGCAGGCAGCAGCTCAGCCCTGCTGACCCTTGTGGGGAGCTGCACCAGCCCTCCCAACCACAAGCTGCTGCTTCAGCACCAGACCTGACAAGCACTTCAGACTGATCCTATAAGAAAAGGTTTGAAAGCAGCCGTGCAGGCAGATTCCCTGCACACCAGATGAAACTCCACATCTGAAGCCTGGAAGATTGTTCCTTCAACTCATCCAAGGGCTTGGCCCAGCCATCAAGCCCTGTTGCAGAAAGCAAATTCCTGGACTAAGTAAATGCGATCAGCACATCGTGTAATCATGAAAAGCAAATTCCCAGAGGAGACATAGATCATCATTGCACAGCATGAGCCTGTAAGTAACACAAATCCTGCTCCAATTGCTGTGCTACCCCACTGTCCCCCTTGCAGCAAGCTGCTGCTGCCTGGCAGGGAATAGGACTTACAGGTTGCTGGTCATGTCTGGTGCTATAAACCCCTCTAAGATGCCAACAGTTGCTTCTGCAGAAGCCTCCAAGGTTAACACACAGACACAGAGACCACGGGTGCACTTGCAAGAAAACCTCGTATGTTAAACCCCACTGAGCTCTACTTAAGAGCAGGTCTCCACAGGGCCTTTACGAGTGATGCATTTACAAGCCCCACTACTGGACTTCAGCAAAGCAGCCCCAGCACCTCACTGTGAAGAATCAGCTTGGGAACAAGAGCTGTGGGCAGCACACTCAGGCACACCCTGGACCTGAGACCCTGGCTCCCATGCTCAGGTCAGTGTCCTGCATGGGAAGTATAACCCAGCATGACAGCAAATCCACTTTTTATGAGAACAGAATGGTCTCACCATAGTTTTTTTCCTCCAGTGAATACTTGTCTCTGAAATGTGTCCTTTCTGTGGTAGGAGAGAGTCCTGCCTGCCCCACAAACCCTCTTGCTATCAGTTTTGGTGGTCACTGCTGTGCTTGTGCTGTGCCTCACCTTTGCACTGGTGTTTGCACTCCCACTGCAGAGAGCCTCAGCCTGCTGAGGAGCCTACCTCTGGCCACAGCATGCAAACTGGGGCAGGTGGAAATAGGAGGAAGAAAAAGATGTTTTTGGGTTTTTCCTCAAATAAAAAAACCTCTCCCTCAACATGGTGCTTGTTACACTCAGTGCTACAGCTCAGAGCTTCCTTTGCTCTTTTGAAATGCAGCATTTGTAGGCCCAGGAGGAAAACCAGGTAACATCATCTCTTTCAGCCTCAGCTGGGCCAGGATCTTGGATGTTCATCCCATTTTAACTGATATCTGCTCCTGGGGCTCCACCTGCATGTAGGATACAGCAGTGTGTCTGTGGACAGCCTTACAAAGCAGAGTAGGGGCTGAGCCATTATGTGTTTACCATTGGACTAAGGTGCCTCTCCCTTGTCTGGATGAGCCAGATTCAGGCCAGTGGGCATGAGGAGACAGTGATTGGGGTGAAAGGAAAAGGGCTTTCAGATAGTCCCATACATCTGTCACACATGGCTTTTGCCTCCTTGTTGTCCCTACCCAGGCTACCCCCGGAGCTGCCTGTCCTCCCAGCTGCCTCTGGAGACTCAGCAGTCCAGTTCAGGGCTCTGTTTCCAGCAATCTGGCAGGCCAGGCATGCAGGCAGTGGTACTTTTATCCTGTGTCTCAGCTACAGAGGTAAAGGTTATTACATCCACTCCTGTAATTGTTTGAGAGGCTCGAGAAAGAAGGGCAGAGCCCCCTTCACCTGTTTAAATTCAGCAGGACAGAGGAGGTGGCTGTAGCACATCTGGCCCTTTGACACCCAGAGAGCACATCAGCTCTGTTCCCAGCATCTGTGATCACTGCACTGAGTGTTGGAAAATAGAAGGAATGGTGAATACCTACTGTTGCCAGGTAACAGCATCCACCGTGCCGCCGGCCACTTTCATGAACCTATGGGAAACAGAGGAAGAAACCAGATAAGCCCAGTGTTGCTACAGGGGAAATCCTAAAACAACCAGTGCTCATCCTACATCACGAGATACCAAAGGTGGCCACTGTACGAACAAATACCTTCTAATGAAGCCTTTGTGTCCTTACATAGAAGGAATAAATTCTACTTAATCCAAATGATTGTAGCAAGCACAGCTGAGAACAACGAAGTGAAACCCAACGAGTAGCAGAGCTCTGGGCGTCATTTTAGAGCAGGTGGGGAGAGCTTTCAGAACACAACAGCATTTCAGGAACAAGATCTTGAGGTATGTATTAAGTTCTGTGACTTGAACAACTCTCAATAACATGTTTTAAATGTCCATCTTAAAAGGAGATACTTCTTAGCCCCCAATATGTATTTAATCTGAGGAGCTCTTCGCCTGGATTCAAGCAAGAACTGGAAAATGGAAGAAAATAGAAATAAAACCCAGCAAAACTATTAGGTACAAAAATGCCACCTCCGGCTCAGGAAGCTCCTGAGGAAGGGAGGAAAAGCTGGACTAATACTGCTAAGTGCTTTCCTTTTTTTGACTCTTTCTTTGGCTTTGGCTATTAGCAAACTGATGGGATTCTGACCTGGGTGCACTTTTGGTTTATTCCACTCCAATGCCTAACCACAGCACTTCCATGGACAAGGTTAAAGTCAGTGATATATGGGTATTATTCTCCGGATGACTTCTGACCTGAGTAAGAAATATCTCTTCCAGACAGCTCCTGTTTGAGGCCACACAGGTCCACCTGCTCACACTGCTAGTCCCAAAACCAAAGCAATTCCTAATCTTGGGCACCAAATGCAACCACCACAGGAGGAGCTGGTAGCTGTGGGGGTCTCTCCCTGGTTCCCCAGCCCAGCAATCCAAACAGCACCTTGGAAAACTGCAGCTCCCACGAGGAAGCACAAGCAGTTCTTACATTCTTATGTTTAGGGGCACAGATAAGGAAACACATAAAGGCACACTCCAACTGGACAGGCACGTTGTCTGTGCAGAAGTGCAACGTGCACTGTGTGGCTGATGCATTTTGGAAGTGATAATGCACACACATGACAGGAGACATTTGCTTGAGCTCATGAATATGCTGAGAAAGGAAACGACGCTTTATTTTCTTGGGCTGGTTTTGATGCACAAGTATTCCGGGAACACAGCAGCAATGTCACAGCTGTCCCAACTCCACACAGAGGGGAGTGGTGCTGGGTCCAGCGACCCCAAGGAGAGCCCCATGACCGAGGGTAGGGAGGGGGAAGGTTTGTGAGGAGAGACCATCAGACTATTTGTCATGGCAGGGACGAGCAGCAGCTTTCCGGCACATGAGCCTCTAATCAGGTCTGAAACAAGAGCAGCAAGCTTCAGGCTAAATATAGCTCGGAAACGATCATTCTGACTTTAAATTAATGACCATGGTCAATTATAGACTGGGACAAAAGGGCAGCTGGACCCTGTGGAGCATAAGAGGATACTGGCAAAGGCAGCAATAATAAATCCCTGCAGACAGAGAGGCAAGAGATACAATTAGAAATGGAAAAACAATAACATGCTGTAAACTCCTGTAGCACTGATGCATCCCTGATTCTGCTGCCCAGCAGTGCTGTGAGCTCAGCTCCCAGGCTCTGTAAAAGATGCAGAAGCCTTTCTGAAATGCTTTTACTTCTCTCTTGAGGGTCAGGCCTGGAAGACGGGTGGCAATGTGATGGCTGGGGACAGTTCCTCCCCAGCTGAGCAGGCAGAGAATATCAGCTGGGCCAGCCCCAGTGCAGCCATAGGGAGAGGTGTGAGCTCCCACAACTCACACTGGTCACCTGGAAAAAGAAAATTTTGCAAGTATTGCTGAGGAGGCATTGCTGTTGTATAAAACTAGAGTGAAAAAACCCAGCTCCCAGGTTTTAAATTCTCTGTACAGGAGTTGCTGCATAAAATACAATGCACAAAGTCTATAAGAGTGAACTAATGAACTCTAAACTGAAATTATGAACACAATCTGTATTGGATTTGAAGATCAATATGTTGCAATTGGATTTGAAGATCAGCCCAACTTGTTTTCTAACCTCAAATGCTTTACATTCTGGCTGAAAGTAAACCATCCTGGACTTTGTTGAATCACCTCTTCAGGTTCAGCTTGGCACTCTACCCTCACAGACCAAAACTTTAAAGGAAGACCAAGCTTAAAGGAAGAAGCTCTCTGGTTTTCCTTGCCATTTCCATAGGGCCTATAGCCCCGTTGAAGACACACTTTCTATAGTGGTCTTTGAGCAGGAACTGAAAAGCAAAGCAAACCCTCATTATAACCTCCTGGAGCAGCAGAAGCAGGACATCCATATGCCCCATCTCCCATGTCTCTAGGCAGTTACTTGGCCTCTTGATAAAAAGCTCCTGAGAAACTGTTCTAGGGCACAGGCATCACTCAGGCAGCACAGTGCAGACCAAACACAGGACAGAAAAGCCCTGGCTTGCTTAGTGTTCCTCTTCTGCCTCTATAATAGCAAGATAAATCAATTAGTTCTGGTAATATTAATATCTTATGATAGAACATACATATATACTTCGAATTTTCTTTTCCATGTCTGTTTTTCTTTCTTTCTGTTTTCTTCCCTTTCCCTTTTGTTGAGATTTTTGCAAGATGAAGTTCTGGTAATTCTTCAAGTCCTGCCTTTAGAGGTGGAGTTGTTCCTCAAGCACCCCAGATGACTTAGGCAATGGTGTCTACTCTCCAGAGGGAACCTAGAGCAGCCCAGCCACCAGCAAGTGGTACTGCACAAACAAGAGATGAAAGCCTCGGGGAGATGGAGATGGAGTAATGTACAGGTATCCAAATATCCTTGTTTTAGGAATAGGGATTTAATTAACCCCTTTATTCCTATAGCACCTGTGCTGGTCCATCCACAGATTTTGAGGGCAGTGAAGATCCATAAGGTCAAAATGACCAGTGGTGACACATTTTCATTTGGGATCTCCTGGGCTGCACAATTTCCATGTGCACAGCACGGTGCAGGCACAGAGAACCAGACACTTCTGGGAGAGCTCGGATCCCTGCACATGTGCTGCACAGATGGGCTGGGCTGGCACAGTAAATCTGCCATTTTCCTGCACACCAGGGTCTCTCTGGGAGCACCAACTGACCCTGCAGCATATGTGCACTAAATCCCTCCCAGGAGCAGTGGGACAAGTTCAGCCCATGCTGTGCAGGCTATAGGGGCAAATGCTGTAGCATTGCCCCATAATTCAGAAGGGCGGCAGCCTCAATGTCTGCCCATGTAATATCCCTGGCTGGATTTCCACATATCAGAAACCTGGGCACATGTTAAAATCCTCAAGAAAAGTCTTTGAAATCTTCTGAGTCAGCATTTCTAGCAGACTAGGGAAAGCAGAACACATCAGAGACATGTAGAGGAATAGGAATCTTGGGTAAGGAGTTTTTGATTCTGAGGATGATACAAAGTCACTGGGCTTGATAAGGACATCTAAGTGACAGAGGATAGGTTTAGATTAAGTATTAGCAAGAAATTCTTCACTATGAGGGTGATAAGGCACAGGAGCAGGTTGACCAAAGATGCCCCATCCCTGGAAGTGTTCAAGGTCAGGTTGGATGGGGTCCTGGGTAACCTGGTCTACTGAAAGGTGTCCCTGCCCATGGCAGGGGGGTTGGAATTGGATGATCACTAAGTTCCTTTTCAATCCAGCTCATCCCATTACTCTGTGATATGTCCATTTTCTTACCCCTGCAGCTGGCTCTGTGCCAGCATCCCATGCCACCATCGTTACCTGTGGGGCCCTGTGTTGAGCTAGAACTGAGAAAAATGTAATTCAACATTGCTTAGTGGCTCAAACAGTTTACAGCTCTGTCTTAGAAATGGTAGTACTAGCACAAGGTGGGGCTCACCTCACAGGTCAGGAGTGAGCTGTAGGGGCAAGGAGCAGGAGGGCTGCAACTCCTCGAGATGGCACTGATACCCAAACTCTGTGTTGTAACACCATGGGTCAAACCTGACCTCTTCCAGAGCATCTCCCATAACCACATCCCCCAGGACCAAAACTTTCCCTTTAGTGTTGGCAGATACCTGAAACACATCTCCTGTCCTGAGTCAATACTTGTCAGTCATGGAGCACCTACTGCAACCTTAAGTAAATTGCTCCCATGGTTAATTAGCCTCCAAGAACATTATTTCTCATGTGAATGTATCTGGATTCAGCTGCCAGCGTCTGGAACTTCCTAGGCTTACTCCTGATACATTAAAGAGACGTTCAATTGTAGAAATATCTTTCCCATGCAGATAATTGCAGATTTTCAGCAATGTTGTAACACAGAATGCAGCTGCATAAGGAGACAAGTTGTTATTTCAGAGGCATCCAGGTGGTTTAGCATCTGAATGACTCCTGAGTGCTGGACTTTACAAATATGGGTTATTTCATCTGCTACTCCCTGAAGAACTACAGAGTCCCTACCCTGCACAAGCCTCAAATGTAGGAACAAGACTGGCCTGCCTGTGGTTGTGGTGGTGCCCTGGTGGATGCCTAGAGCAGGGTGGCAGATCTCTGCCCTTTGAGCCAAGAGTGACGGGTAGAAAAAACTTCATCTTGTGTCTCAGTTGGCTGGTGAGGGTCATTAAGGCCCAGGCTTCACTTACTGACTTCTTCAGGTTCCAGCAGCACAAATGAATACCTGAAGCAGCAGAAAGAGATACTAGACCTCACTAATGCCACATGCTGCAAAGCCTTTATCCTGCAGGGGATATTCATGAATTTCATTCTGGGGAGCAGAGCCTGGTATGAACTAGGTATAAATCTGCTAATATATTGTATTCTCCAGCTGCTCAGCATCACCTTTCTTCAAACAACCTGATCAGTGGTAGGGCTGCACAAGCCTTCCAGCAAAGAGGGCTTTGTGTCCTTGGGGTGAGCTCAAGGAGTTAGGAGACAGGAACTCACCTACCTCTAGCCTCCACAACGCCCTGTGACAATTACTTACACAATGCCATTGCATACCATGTGAATAACCTTCCCCCTTCTTTACAAAGCTTCCTTCCAAACTACTTTCTGCACAGTGAACAAACCATCCCATTCACAAGCTCTTGGGCCTTGGTAACATTCCCTCTGAGCTGTCTCTCTTCTGAGCTGAAGAGGCATGGCCTGTTTAATCTCTTCTCATGTGAAGAAATCACACACTATGCACATCCTCAGCTCCCCTCTGTAACCTCCTGGTTCTATTACATCTTTTCTGAGATGAAATGACTAAGATTGTAGGTAGTAATCGGAATGAAGGTACAATGTGTACTCACACAGTGCCATAATCTCATCTATGTATTTTCTTATCCATTTTGTTCTTCCTATACAGGTGACTGTGATTCTGGCATTCCAGAAATCAAATTAAGTTTCAGAAGCAACAACTATATTAACTCTTTCCTACTGCAAGAGCAGTAGCTAAATCTTTTGCTTATATCTCAGCTCCTTGACCCTGCTATATGACCAAAATGAATCATCACATCCTTCACACCTCATTTCAACATATCTATGAATTGAGTCACTCATAAGTTCAATGCTACCAGAGTTTGAGTTCATGCTGCAGTGACCTCCTCCTCCCTTTGTGTCATTAATTTAAAGTTCCTTGTCTTGTGGCTTAAATTTTTGCACAAAATTCTTGCTCTGGATCTGCTGAGTGTCCTGGTACAGTCTGTGCCATCAGCCTTGTGGTAGCTTGTGTAACAAAATACAGCAAGGATATACTTTTTTTAAAAGAAAGTCAAACAGCCAAAACAGCTTCTAAAAATGCAGTGTTTACAAGTCCCTGGTGTCAAATATGGCAGAAGTCGTTCTCAGCAAGAGGACAGGAAAAATGCCTACATTCATTCCTAAAATTCATCCAGAGTCCTTTCCTTTGCCAGATACCACTTAGTCCAGATACTTATTTCTCCTTCTTACTTGAATTTGAACAAACAAGCTCTGCCCACACACTGTCTTTGGCTGCTACTTGGATAAAAACTAATGCCTGAACTGACTGAGGTGTGCTGACCTGCACAGACAGGCACAGCCCTCTTCATCCTCATGATGGCAGAGACATAAGGCAAAGGCAGTTATCAAAACACTACCAAAGTCTCTCCCAATTTTAGCACTTTGATTTTGCTTTTGGTGGAAATCCAGTGTTCAAATTGTGCCATTTCATGAACTGTAAGCTAACAATTCTCTCTACCAGGTAAGTGTTAGAAACCTTGGCTTGGGGTTGATTTGTGGGTGAAAGGAGCAGGGCTGAGGACTGAGTCAGGCATCAACCCGACCCCTACTTGGCTGCCCACAAATTACTAAGACATGCCCCCTCCCAGTCCTGGCATATTCACAGCTGGCACAGAGGAAGTGCTTTACCACCACTGACAGAAGTGCTTCTTCAGCTTTATGGGCTCCTTTCAGACCACTGTGGAATGGCATCACGAAAAGGAGACACAGAGGACCGAATGAGTGGTTAAGTCTCCACAGGCATTACAAACCAGGAGCAGGAGGCAGAAAAATCATGAAGGATGAGAAATTTTTTACACCTTGCAAGGGGAAGACTGACAATTGGGAGCCTGGTCACCTACTTCTGCCGCCTGGCTGGAGGGGCTGTGGCTCTGTGACCAGAGGGTGGATGAACAACAGTGACTGCAGTAGAAAAAGGGGCCAAGGAGGCTGAAAAGAGGNATTCTGAGCAGTTCTGGGATGCCTGTACCCGCAGACGCAGTAGGTAGCTAACATGGTCTGTTCCGCAACAGTTCAGGCTGCATGAATGGTCTAATTAACACCTCATCAAACTCAACTGTTGGTTGTGTCTGGAGAAATTCCCTCTTGCACCTGTGCATCCACAAGACACCATTGCTAGCCTCCTGCATAGCAGGCCCAGTCACTGCAGCAGCTCTCCACTGCAGAGCCCGTCCTCACACCAACAGCAGCAGCCCAGCTCCAGCCTCCAGGACCTGCCAGCCCAGGGTGACACCAATGGCTGTGGCTGCTCTGAGCCATTGCTCCGTGCAGAGTGATGGAGGAGCTTAGGGGCAATAGGTCAGCACTGAGGGGTGTGCAAAGCCCAAGCTTCTGTGCTTCAGGCTCTCCTCCCCTCACTATAGCCCACCTCCACCATTGGGAAGTGCACAGCTATCACCCAGCACAGCTCAGTGTCCCCTGCCTAAGGACAGCCTCTGCAGAGGACAGCGTGCACACCCTCCTATATGCTGCAAACTTTTGAGTGCCCAAAGTGCTCATTATTGTAGCAGGCCCCAGAGAAAGGTGGCACCTCCGGAGGGGTTCAGTCCCACCCTGTCCTGGGGGACAGGCATAAGGATTTAGTCAGAAGAGCCGTGGAGGTGCTCAGCAGACACAAATGCCCATCTCATGTTGACACTGCCATGATTTCAGGACAAAATTTAGGCACAAAGAATAAGTTTCGTTTGGTTTCTTGAGATAATAGCTAAAAATTGACTAAAATGTTTGGAATACAGAGCATGGAACAGGAAAATGTTATTCTAGTTAATACTTCACAGCGATGCTTTTCTCTGAGTGTTTTGGGACCTCAGGTATCTAACGTCAGCTTCTACTGCTAGAGAAGACTCCCTGCGCTTCTCTGAGGTCTCCTGTTTCATTTCAGCCCATTTCCATTACTTCCCCTACCAAAACTCACTTCCTCACTTAGTGTAACACAGTAATGCTTGCCTGGCAGACTAATCCACCCATCCCATCTTTCCATCGGGGGTGTCATCTCACCCCTTCAGCCTTAATTAACTCTTGATGCATAATCTTCCACTTGACATATCTCCTCCTACATGGTTGACTTCTGCTGTTCATCACGTATTTTTTTTTTAAAGAAGAGAAAAA
>VYZR01099267.1:0-12798 GCA_013400675.1 Oxylabes madagascariensis | reverse complement strand
CCCCATGAAGCTCGGAGGAGAGAGTGGCTGTGGTTGTGTGTGGTGCTGGGGGAGAGCACCTGCAGTGAGAGGTCAGGAAAATGATGGGACAAATCAAGCGGCTGGGAAGGGGGTGGCTGTTGGGGAGCTGCAGAGCCACGCTGATGGATAGGATGAGGTAAGGGAGAGGAGGGAGGAAGGGCTGTTTGAGGGAGGAGGAATCTCATCTGTCACTTGCTTTGGTGGTGAAGCTGAAAGCAGAGTTGGTCCAGGAGGCTGTGTGGCAGCTCAGTCTGTTCCATAGGGGCTGCACTTGGCAAAGCAGGCGTGGGTGGTTTCTTTCTTCACGCACCTCGTGTCTGTGAGCACCAGGGCAGGGCCCACAGTCATTCCAGTGTGTGGAAGGAGCAGCCTGGTCCTGCTGCAGAGTTACACTTGCTCACAGTGATTCTGGGGGGAAGGCTTTTGCTTAAGCAGCTCCACTTGTCTGCAGCCAAGTGGCTGACTGAGCTCTCTCACAATTAAAAGCATTTATTGGCTGCTTCTGTGCAAGCCTTCCAGTCACAGAAGTGCCCTTGACAAGCACTAGCACTCAGTGAATGCATGGCAGGCTCAGAGGAAAGGATTTCCTGCAGCGGGGAGGCACACAGGAGTCCTGAGCCTGTCTGTGTGTGCTGCAGCTGCTTTCATCCCTCCACGAGCAGGATTTCTGCACTGCTGCTTCTCCTCGAGATTCCCAGATGGCACAGCACCTCAACTGGAATGATCACACTGGTTCACCTACCTGCAGCCTCTTGTGTGGCTCTGTGATCTTTTTAATAACTTTCTGTTGTGCTGAGTAATTGTGCAGTCATATCTCTGAGAGCAACTGTGCCCTCCTTATGGAGAAACCAATTAAATCCCTGTTTGTCTTTCCTAAACAGAGAATGTGCTTCCTTTCCCAGCTCCCCCAAAGAGGGAGGCTGAAGCTGCTGCAGTAATGCAGCAGAGAAGCCGTGGCTGCCCCATCCCTGGAAGTGTCCAAGGCCAGGTTGAACGGGGCTGGAAGCAACCTGGGATGGGGGCAGGGGATAGATCAAGATGAGCTTTAAGGTCCCTTCCAAGCCAGACCATTCTGTGAATGCTGAGCAGCTCCGTGCACCTCCCTGTGCTTCTCCTCAGTGTACTAGCTGCTTTAAATCCCAGAGCAGAACGGCTGATCCTGAGTTACATTTTCATTTAGGGGTTAAATGAGGTCTTAGGCTTCCTGTCACGCACCCACCAACTCAGTGCATTGCCTTTGACTTCTTCAATGCCTGGATCCATGTTCTACTAAGCCATGGTTAAAATCAGCTCAGCACTGTCCCAATCCAGTCTCAAGATCAGCAGCCTGCTTCCCAGAAGTGCTGTTTGTCATCAGTGTGAAAGAGCAGGGACAGAGATCTGTGTGTGCTGTAGAACTTGGAAGGAGCAGTCAGGGGAATTTCTGGGCCCGGCCCTTGACCAAGACCATCTCTAGGCCCTTCTAACAACATCTCCATGCCTTTTCCAGTAGCCCTTTCCCTCTTCAGCTGCTGTTTTTAAGCAGCTTTAGTTTTATTTTTAGAAGGGAAAGCGTGGAGCCTGTCACGTGTGTGAAAAGCAGAGTGTCTGTGTGAGTCTCCTGGCCGTGCTTCCTGCCTCCCAAAGCAGGGCACCGGCCAAGTCTTTGGCTAAAAATACTCAACTCCCCTTGCTTGTGGAGGGAGACACCACCGCCAGCTGCCAGCTGTGGGTACTGTGCATGTGTGGGACCACAGGTACCTGAGAGAGCTCATCTCTCACCTGTCTGTTAAAATGGTACTTTTCTTTTTTCTTGGTTTTAAGCTTCTGACACCTAATAAATGCCAACTTCTGAGCTGTTTTGATGAAACCCCATGTGAGCCTTGATTGATAACTTCAGCATCCTGGCCTGCCTAAGAGAAATCATTCATTTTGTGGCTCAGCAAGAGCATTGTCTGTCCCTTCCTCTCTGTTTGATTTGCTTTTTGCACACAGAGATTAAATCAGGTTGAGGAGTTAGAATCTCAAAGTACCTTTCAAAAAAAAAAAAAAAAAAAAGGGCAGACAGACACAGAGCAACTTTAGCCCTTAAAAAAGAGTTAGGAGGAATTTTCAGAGCTTTACCAAGAGATTCAAAAGCTACTGTCAGCATTACTACTTTTAGTGAGATTATTCATTACATGCCAGAGCTTGTTTTTTTCAGATGAAAATGAGTGTGAGCAGAACAACGGAGGCTGCAGCGAGTTCTGTGTTAACCTGAAGAATTCCTTCCGCTGCGAGTGCGGGGTCGGGCGCACGCTGGGAAGCGATGGGAAAACCTGTGAAGGTGAGGCATCAGCTACCACAGGCTGCTGGAAACTCCATAAATCATTCCCTTGCAGCACTGGCTCTCTCTTGGCTCCTTGCACCTAGGACTAAATGTCACTGATACCACCTCTGTGCTTGCCAGAGAGGCTGATACTAAAATATCCTTCTAAGCAGGCAGAGAGAAATCTCCTTGTCCTTCTCCCTGCCTTGTCTATTTCTGTTAGGATTTGCTTGTGTTTATCTCCATGGGGGAAAGGCAGCAGTGGATCTGGAAGATTTGTTGTCCAGGCAGAACTTGGTGCTGGGGTTGTTGGGATTTGGCTCTGGAGATTTGTGTGGTAGAGTTTTATGGGGGCAGATTTAGCAGCACTGAGTTTTGGCAGCTCACATGAGGTATGGGGTAATGTCATGACATTAGATTAGAGCATGAGGATCACTTTAGCCTCCCAGGATAGGGATTGAGGAGAGGGGCTGCCAATCTGTGGGCAGAAGTTAAATTTGGGATTAGGGCGTTGTTTTGCTCTTCGGTGTCTGTGGGCTCTGCTGCTCCGTGCAGCTGCCACAGTTCCTTCACAGTGGTGGCACAGCCAGGTTGAAAACCCTTGATAAATTTAGACTGGTGGCTTAAAGACCACATTGTGGGCCTGATGTGCTGTCACTAACAATGTACAAACATCCCCAAGCAGACATAAGCAAACCCAGCAAAAATTGATGCGTGCCTGATGTTTCCTGTGGTGAGCTGTGGAAGAGCACTGTGCCCCCTCACAGCAAAGCTGCTGTGTGGTGTTCACAGATGCTGTGGGGCCTCAGACAAGAAAAACAACTACAGATGTGCCTCACTTTTCAGCTACCCAAAAGAGCTAAATTCGCGCTCTGAGCTCTGCTGGTACATCAGTCATCCAGGCAGTGACACTTTCCTGGGAAATGCTGCTGTGCAGAGTGCTCCTTAAGTACTTGACAACTTGTGTGGGGCCAAAAATGGTCTGTGGGCTTTGTGCCTGCCACATCCAGTTCTGAGGGGCATCACATAAATGAGCTGTGCAATTTTTATTCCGCAGTGCTGCACTCTTCTGACAGGGCTGGAATAGTCTGTTTGGAAACTCGTTTGTTTCTGCCATTCCCCACGTTGGCTTTTAGGGCCTTTGATATATCATTTAATTTCCCTTCTGTAAGAAGGATGGCGCCTTTCACAAGTTTAACACTGCTGCTGGGGGATTTTTACAATCTTGTTAGTGAGTTTTATTTCTGAAGATGTGCCCTCAGCTTTGTGAGCTGGTAGAGAATGGGATGTGAGGTGTGAACCACCTCACAGCTTGTTGCTAAAAAAAATAAATGCCAGAGATTTAGCTTGATTACATGAGCTGGTGGGGCTGAGTAGAGTTTAAAGTATCTCGAAATTTACATTATGATGCTTTACCCATTGCTTTGACTCATATGGGGTGTTCAGGCCGTTATTTTCCATGCATTGTATAGGATTGAGTGTGGGATTTCCATTCTTTTCTTTACATTTCAGTGAAAAACCACACAGTGATTTCTGATGGCAGGCTTGGGGAGAAATATTTTAATATTTATGATTTGCTTATCTTATGTTCTGTTACTTTACTGAGAACAGTAAAATAGCAGAACATAAGATAAACAAATCATAATATAAAAAATACACTCAGAATCATACTAATCCAGCATACTCATCCCAAAGGGTTAAAAAAAATCAAATGGTTAAGGTAATTTGAAAGAAAAAAAGTCATGAAGCTTTACATGAGTAAAAATGTACAATTAAAAAAGGGGTCTCCACCTCATTTTCTGGGAAACAAACTGTTGCCTTTGAGCTGCATTGTTCAGACTGTTGGTTGACCAGGGGTCTGTTGAAGCCTGCAGGAAGCGCTGATTTTCCTTTCTTTCCCAGAAATTGAAGGCTGTCACAATAACAACGGAGGCTGCAGCCATACCTGCATTGAAGTGGAAGACACCTACCAGTGTGAATGTCCCAGGGGACTTGTTCTGTCAGAAGACAACCACACTTGCCAAGGTAGGTCAACAAAATCTCCTCGGCAGCCTCTGTCCCCCGAGGGAATGTCTGAAGGAACTTTTCTTCTTGTTTTTGCTCTCTTCCCTTAGTCTGTCCTTTCCAGCTGTTGTTAGTAGCAGACCATCCAAAAGTGAGAGCCTGAAGATGTTTCTCTTCCATCCAGGCAGGAGAACAGCCCAGAGCCCAGCTTGAGCACATCTTGCATCATATTAATTGTAGGGCAGTGTTCCCTTATGATTAATACTGCTTAACATCTCCTATTATACTGCTCTGTGCACACCTCTGACAAATTTATGCTGTTAGAACTGACATTTTCCATGCTTCAAACTTCAAAATCTCAGCTAAGGAGGTCCAGTCCCTTCCAAGAACGGGGTTAAAGAGAGAGGCATGTTTTTTTCCAAGTATGCCAATTCCAGTAAGCATTCCTTTGCCTTGAAGCAGGGCACTAGCTTTGATATTAGGTGCTCCTGCTGCCCCTTGGAAAAATGCCTGGGATAGCATCTAAAAATTGCCTGTTGCTTCTGTTGTGTAGAGGCCAGGGCAGCGTTATCCTTGGAGAACCTTCCATCTGAACTTTCCACAGGGAGTCCTTCATGCTGAGTCACTTGTGCCTATGCCGTGCACATGGAATGAACAAGCTCCTTGTTTTTCGTAAAGATTTCTTTTGCAAATACTTTTGGGCTACCAGCAGTCTGGTGTTGCCTGGTGTGCTCAGAGAACCTCTGGCAGTCTCATGTGCCACAGAGTGCCCAGACATCAGTCAGAGGGACAGATTTGGGCTTCGTGGTGGCTAAAATGGTAGGTATGCCTCAGAGAGGGAGTTGGAATGGTTCTGCTTGCTGGAATATCTGCTTTTTAAGCTTTTTAGAATTGCAGGCCTCCCAAGGGTGAGCATTTCCCACTTGGGATCCAGCAGTGCTGGTGGGGAGGCGGAGGGTGGGGGTTTCCAGGAGCTGTTATCACACTCACTGATTGAAAGTCTGGTTGATGGATGCAGGCCAGAACAGAATGATGTTTTTCAGTCCTGGGCCCCTGAGGCAACCCCAGTAGGGTTGGAAGTTCTGGATTTCCCAGCCAGGGTTTCTGCTGCTTGTGAGGCTGCTAATGAGAGCAGCAGNCAGATTTGGGCTTCGTGGTGGCTAAAATGGTAGGTATGCCTCAGAGAGGGAGTTGGAATGGTTCTGCTTGCTGGAATATCTGCTTTTTAAGCTTTTTAGAATTGCAGGCCTCCCAAGGGTGAGCATTTCCCACTTGGGATCCAGCAGTGCTGGTGGGGAGGCGGAGGGTGGGGGTTTCCAGGAGCTGTTATCACACTCACTGATTGAAAGTCTGGTTGATGGATGCAGGCCAGAACAGAATGATGTTTTTCAGTCCTGGGCCCCTGAGGCAACCCCAGTAGGGTTGGAAGTTCTGGATTTCCCAGCCAGGGTTTCTGCTGCTTGTGAGGCTGCTAATGAGAGCAGCAGCACTGCTGGGAGCCAGGCTGGGGCTCAGGATACAGCATCTCATAAAGTGAAATTGCCTGTTCTTTTGCATTCATGAATTTATGTCCCCATGCTGTGGCCTGCAATTCTGAGCAGATATGGAACTGTACCACACAATTTTTTATGACACCTAATCAGGTTTATATTGGTTCAATTAACAGTGCAGGGCAGGCACAGTAGCCTGAAGCAATTGGATCTGCAGCCTCTCTACCCTCCTCTGCACTGTCTCCATGTTGAGAACAAACATTAATAATCTTCCACAGAAATCACAGTCTACAGGCTGCAATTTTTCCATAAAGATACCAGCCAGCAAAATACTTGAAATTTTGCAGGCCATCCTAGAATTTTGCAGCACACCCTAGTACCCCACCTCTTCCTGAAGAGTAGGGATGAAATGCTCTTCCCCCCTGTCCCCTGCCCGAATTTTTGTGCAGGTAAGCGGGGTTTATGTTTGCAGCAGTGGGGTCAGGCTCTCCAGCACTAGAGAGCCTGTTCTGCTGAGCAGTCTGTGCAGGAAGATAACCTCTGCTCCAAGCAGCAACACTTTGAAAGCCCAAGGAAGGAGCCAGAGGCTGGAATGCAGTGCCAGTAACAACGGCAGACAGAGAAATAAGAGTTGGACTCGACACCAAAGCTTCCTCCCAGGGTCAGGTGCTCGGAGGCACTGGTGAAAAGCAGAGTTTAAAGTGGAAATGAGGAGGCTTTCCCAGCTCTCACAGGTGCTCTGAGAAGTATGAGGGTGAAGAACTAAAACGTTTGACTGGCACACACTGGGTATTTTCCCAGATAGCCATGAGCTGGCTTGAGTCAAGAGGTTTCCTTCACTTGTTTCTGTGTCCAGGTGGTGGAGGGCACAGAGCTCCTGCAACCCCGGAGCAAAGAGAAAATGGAGTGTGCTTTCTTACTCCCACTTTGTGCCAGTCAAAGACACGTAGAAACAGAGAGATCCTGAACCAAATCAGTCCTGAGCTTCAGAGAATTGCAGTTGGGATCCAAATCTCTCACCCAGAATGTCACCTTTATAAAAGCAGTACATTTGCTTATTTACCAAGGAGTGCTAGAACAGCGAGTCTTTAAATCCAGATGGAGCCAATCAGTTCTCCAAAGGATGTTCCTCTCTGTCTGCATTATGCTGTGTTCTCTAAGTCCCTTTGTCTGCTCCTGAGCTGTGCAGTTATTCCCACCTGCCTTCTGCTGCCAGTGGAGGGAAGGTTAAGGTAATTTTTAGTTCTTTGAGCTTCTGTTCTAACCCAGCAGTGTCATTAAGGAAACATTTTGCTTTGGGCACTCTGCATGTGTTTTAGCGTATCACTTTGAAATTATCAGCTTTTAGTCAAAATCCTCCCTAAAGATACTCAAAGGCTGTTGCAAATACCTGAGCTGGGACAGGGAAATTTTTGAAGGGGAGTGAAATGCCTGTTTTAGCAGTGTGCCTTATATCAAATATCCAGAATCCTAAATTATATACTTAATGATTGAAATTAAGGGAAGGCAGGTCATAGGAATGTTGAGGACTGGGACTGCAGTTAATTTTGGCAAAAATCTCAGGAAACCAGTACATTTGCAAAAAAGTTTTGTCATGGGATTTTAAAATATAGTAAATGTAAATCCTGCAAAGGGTTTGTTTTTCTGGTTTAAACCAGAATATATGCCACCAGTATGTTTGTCCTGTCTCTAACTGAAGTGAATAATCCCAAAGAATGTATATACAGGAACTACTTTTTTATTGAAGATTATTCTCTCTTCCTTCCTTTTTATTTTGTCCAAGCTGTGTTTTCTCCTGTTCCTTATGTAATGAAATTTTAATTTAAAAAAATTCACACAGAGGCCTGAATTAAAATTTAAAGGTTAGAAGGAGGTGGAATGAGTGAGCTAATTGGGTTTGTTTGTCATAGCTGGGTTTATTGCTTACAAAAATATTATTATGGCATTTTGAGGTGCTTCCATTTTAGCTTGGTATCTATACAGAATTACTCTGCCTTGTTTCAACATGTTCTGGGTTTGATATAAAATCTGATTAAGGGTCTAAAAAAATGGCTTTGCCTGAGGTGTTGTGAATTTGATACCCATATCTGGCAAAGGCTCTTCCCAGGACATCACAATGCAAGAGATATCAACCAAATCTGTGCTGAGTATTAACTGAAGCTGGAAAGCACAGCTAAGTTTCTGCTACAAGTTTAGTGATTGTCTTTATTGTTTTCTGAGGCATTGCTGTGGCTGGAGAATTTGGAGCAGTGGCAGCTCTGGTTTGTGTTGTGTAGGTGGGAATGCTAGATGGGTAGTTAGGTAACAGTGGCAGGATCGTAATCATAAATGCTGTCTATGATTTCCCTTTTTTTCCCCCAAGTATAACTGGTATAGCCCTTCCCCAGCTCACTGGTAGGTTTGTAGTGCAAACTGTAATTCTGGGGACTTCTCTTGCAGTTCCAGTGCTGTGCAAGTCCAGCTCTATCGAGGTCAGCATCCCAAAGGACCTGGTTGGAGGTCTGGACCTTTCCCTCATCAACACTTCGTGCAAAGGCGTGTCCAATGGCACTCATGTCAACATCCATTTCTCCCTGAAGTCCTGTGGTACTGTTGTAGATGTAAGTATGCCCATTGCCCAGTCTCTGGGATTTGGGGCTTTGGCTGTGGATTACTGGGGGAATAAAGCTGATTTAGCTGTACCTTCTGAGCTGTTTCCTGTGTTGCCATGCAGCTGCCCTCAGAGTAGACCTGGGCTGGCATTCCAAAGTCAGAGAGCTTGTTCCAACCCCCTCGAACAGTGTGTGTCTGACAGCATGGGTGCTGCTTGCTGCTCGCCTCCTGCTTCACAAGGGTAGAAGGTACAAGTGCCCTCACTCTTCATCCTCCTGCTGAGACAGATTCTGGTCTTCTGATAACGTTTCAAAGGTTAAACTGGCAACTGGTCAGGACCTCAAGGGGTAGCAGAAGTGTGGTGCATTGCAGCTGACAGCAGACCGAGGTTCTTAGTTGGTCTGTGAGGATGAGCAGCATCATTCTGGTGGGGGCGTGCAAATTCACAAGCTGGGCCTTCAGTGGCTGCTCGGAGTGTCAGCCCAGAGAGGTCTTTCTCAATGATTTCCCCCTTCTTTGCTGCAGGTAATAAATGATAAAATCATTGCCACCAACCTGGTGACTGGCTTGCCCAAGCAGACCCCGGGGAGCAACGGGGACATCATTGTCCGCACCAGCAAGCTGCTGATCCCGGTGACCTGCGAGTTCCCGCGCCGCTACACCATCTCCGAGGGCTACGTGCCCAACCTCAAGAACTCTCCCCTGGAAATCATGAGCCGCAACCAGGGCATCTTCCCCTTCACTCTGGAGATCTTCAAGGACAAAGACTTTGATGAGCCCTACAGGGGTGCTCTTCCCACCCTCAAGCTTCGGGACTCCCTGTACTTTGGGATTGAGCCCTTGGTGCATGTCAGTGGACTGGAGATGCTGGTGGAGAGCTGCTTTGCCACTCCCACCTCCAAAATTGATGAGATCCTGAAGTACTATCTGATTCAAGATGGGTGAGTTCACTGTTCCCTGGCTGGCTGGCAATTTAATGGGAATTGGCGGTGGGGCTGAGTTGTCTGTGTGATGCGGGAAACACTGTCCCTTCTCCACAGCAGCCTGGTGATTGCTTTGTGCTCGTAGCAATCACCAGCAGCCATCAAGCTGAAACCACCTGTCCCATCAAAAGTAATTGGGAGAAACAGTGGGAGGCAGTGAGAGAGTTTCCTCCCAGTGCAACCTGTAGAGGATGTATTTCCCTGTCACTACCCTTGTGGATAATTGAGTTGGCTCCTATAGAAAAGATTCTCTTTCCTGATATCCTCTGTCTGCCAGCCACAGAGTGCCAAGCCAATGTGCAGAACCCCCATGGCCATGTGCCGCTGCCAGGCAGCTGCCGCAGCAACTGGAGCAAGTTTCTTAATTTTCTCATAATGGCCTTATTGGCAGCGTGAGCCAGAAGAGCCCATTCCCAGTCCTGGTAGGAGCGAGCTGCAGGAGAATCCCTTGTTTTGCTCTCTCTCATGCCTGTCAGTGCAATAAACTTAGGGTCTCTCAGTTTGGCTGTAATTTTGTGAGGTGTTTGGGATTAGCGATCGTTCCAGGATATGCTAAGAATAGTTTTGTGCAGATCTATGGGTTCACTGTTGTAGTGGTTTTTGCATCAGAGGTTTGGGGAGCCTTGCTGTGGGCTCAGCTGTGGCTCCTGAGATGATCCTTCTTTTCTGACACTTCTTTGGGTGCTGAAATGACTATGCCATGCTGCAGCATTGCTGTGTGGAGCGTTGGCATCTGGCTGCTCAACCAGACAGCTCTGAGGAAATGTCATAGCTGTGAGGCAGGCTGCTGTCCTCTAGGGAGGGAAATCCAGCCAAAGGAATATCTAAGACATACCCAAGAGTTGTAGCCTCATAGTCAAGGGACTGTGCTTGTTTAAATCCTGTATGTTGCCTGCCAGACCATTTAACGATGACAACAATCATGTCCTCAGCTGCCAGACAAATCATCCACTGTTACAGCTGCTGATGGCAAGTCCTGTGGGGCTGTCTTGTAGCAAAAGGGTCCTGCAATGTAAAGTACTGAAAAATACTGGTTTTACTTCCTTCTGACAGAGCATTCAGCATTAGCCTGCTCTCCCTCCATCCTAGGCTGCAGTCCTTCTGTGCCCACCGTTTCTGGGCTTTATGAGCAGATCTGTAATGGAAAAATTGATTTTATCAACTCCCTGGCTTGGCTGTTCCCATGGACCCTTCACAGAGTCAAGGCCCTAAACATTCATTTGTTTATCCCCATGAGTGAAAATGATGGGATTCAAAACAGCAGCCAAAACCTGAGCTGGATAGAGAAGGGAGAAGGCAGAAAATGCCATCTCTTGAATTCACCCCAGCACTGGTTGGAGGATTTATGGCACCAGCAGTCCCTTGGTACCTGCAGAGGGCATTAAAACTTCACTGAAGGGAAAAGTGCTCCACTCTGCAGCCATCACGGCAGGCCCCAGTGTCCCCAGTGATTCAAAATTAAATTAGTTGAATGTACTGCTAAGTTGTCACTTCTCCAAACACTTCTGTAATAACTCCGTTTCCCTCTAGAAATCCAGCCCCAAAAGCCCATGGCAATAAAGATGGGATTTTTGTATTAGTTTATGTAGGATCAGACCTGCAAGAGTTAACTGCATATTCCAAAGGGAAACACTCTTTTAATTGGAGGGGATATACCTTGGACTGAGAATGGGACAATTCCCTCTCCTGCTCTCTTCTCTGTTAATTCCCTGCCTTCTGAAAACAGAATGAAACAAAGGCATTGACCGATGGCACAGCTGATAAACGCTGAAGCTCTCTGGGGCATCTGGAGCAAGGTCATGTCACTGGTGAGGTCAGGAGCTGTGATTCAGCAGAGCACAAGGTGGTTAAGGTAGTTCCATTGCAAAGCTCATCTTTGCCTCAGGCTGCCCCATTTGTTAGGCTGAGGTGGATATTTTGTTGTGCAAGCCTTCCTTTTAAGCTTGCAACCCTGAGTAAGAGGGTCAGAGCACAGCTCCCACGGCACTGCCCCTCTGCTCCCTAACCCTAAGCACATTATGCACAGGGATAGGGTGATTTTCCCCATATCCTGACCAGGCTCAGCCCTTTTCCTTCCATACCTGTCTCTTCTCACTTCTTCAAAGCGCGCAGCAGGGTCTCTGGGGGTTTTCTAGGAGAGTGAGATATGGTCTGGCCCCACAAATGCAAAAGCACTTGCCTTTGTGACTCATGAGGTTTCTGAGCTGTTTTGTCTATGTATCTCTAATTCCTTTGTGGTGTTCTTCCACTTTCCCTCTCCCTAGCCCCAAACCAGTAGGTTTCTTTCCACCAGTGTGGAGAACCTGGGATTTAGGAGTCAGTTTGAGCCAGTGTCCAATAATCATCACAGTTTATATGCTCACAAATGAGGACATGCCTATGAGTTGACTTCTGGCCCTAGGGCTTGGCCACTCACCTATGTCTTTAACTGTTATTCCTTATGATCAGATGCCTTGTTTAAAAGGAATTTTAATAACAGAGATGTCCAAATGTTCCAGTGAAGGCAAAACTGCTCTTTTATGACTGAACATGTCAAACATCAGCTTTGCTGACAATGCCATGCACATTTCTCCTGTAAAGATGGGAGCTGAAGCTTGCTGCAAGAGCAAGACTTCAAGCTACACCAGTACCTCTTGTCTCTTCCACCACTGCTTTGTTGGGGTTTGTTTTGTTTTGTTTTGTTTTTGTTTGTTTTGTTTGTTTTTTAATATCTTTCAAAATCCACATTTTTGGAATTAACTTGCTAGAAGGACAAACTGCATTGCAATGCAATTTCACAGCAGCATCAGGGTCTCTCAAGATGCCCAAGGCTTTGCAATAATCAGCAGTAATTATTTGAGCCACCATAACTTTTTGTCTGTCAAATTCTAAATAGGCTGTAATAGTTTATAAATGCACTGCACCTGGAATGTAACTTGTTATAAAAGCAGCTTATTTTCTTACAGTTCTGTGACCTCTCATACAATCATGCATTGCTAGTGATGGAAAAACTGAAATTATAAATTTTTGGTGTAGTGAATTTGAGCTGTTTGACCAAATCCAGCAGGAAGAAAAATGTTAATGATAAAAAGCAAAGTAAATCTGGATTTTTGTTGTTTTCATCATCTGTCATATTTTAGTAATGTGGGTGCAGTCAGCTTCATTTCAAGCATAATTTATGTGCATATCTATGTGTGTGCAGTAAGTGCATAGCACATTCTGTAGTGTATAACACTGCAGGCTGTTGCACAGGAAGGTGAAGTGAGGACAGACTTGCCTGCAGCTCGCTGGCAGTCCCTCTCTGAGGGGACTGGGCCACGTCCTGCCAGCCCTCTGCTGTGCTGAGCTGTTCCTTGTCTGGAGATGCTATTAGCAATGCTGCTGTTTTTCCTCATCATTCCCAGCTTTTCTCCTGTGGCCAAAGAGGAAGCAGCAGAGATGG
>VYZR01099257.1:0-11986 GCA_013400675.1 Oxylabes madagascariensis | reverse complement strand
TTTTTGGTCTACTGACTAACCTACCAAAAAATTTGGGATCAAAAAAAAGATCCAAAACATTCTCATTCAATGTGAAGTATTCTTACTATCAGAACAACAGGGGAAAAAAAATAGCCAAGTTGCCATTTTGTGTTAAAGCAACTAAGCTGTTCAAGAAGTTTTAAGTTTCGGATTTCATAAAGCCCAGTTTTTCTGTTGTTTTTTATAGTAAAATAGTGAGGGCCCAGAACTGGACACAGGATTCAAGGTGCAACCTCTCCAGTGCCATCTACAAGGGGAAAGCATTTAGAAAACACTAAACCATTTTCCAAGTATCCCAATTCCAGTTCTTGTCTCTGTCTGAAAGCTTTAACTAAATTCAAGTTAAAATTCCTTAAGCTTCCCGTTTCTGTAACCTATTCTCTGGCAGATCACCCAGCTCTAGTGGGCAATTAACAAACGTGAAACAGGGATAACCCAGCAACTCCCCTGAAACAGGGGACAGTTCAACAAAATATTGAGCTCAGTTCTGGCCCATTCTTCTCAGTTCTGACAGATGTCAAAAGGACAAGCAGGAGCAATTTGGGTACAGACAGGCTGTGGTGATCAGGAGAAGCTGACACAGGAGGACACAAGAATCCGCTCCCTGGCACATTCTTGTCCCACAGCTTGCTGTCTTCCTACATCAAGGCAACTGTTAATATTTCAGCATGCACACTACAGACCAGCATGAGCAGTGAGGCTGCAGGGAAGAGAGGACACAAATATCCCAGCCTTCAGGTTTAGAAGATCAGCGGCATTAAGGCATTAATACTCTGGGCTGTAAAAGAGCCCCCAGGATATATTCAAGAGTAGACAGAAAAGCTCAGATGCTGTCCCAGTGGAAGGTGTGGAGGTTGGCAGGGCCTCATTGCCTCACTGGCTGTACCCACGTTCGCTGACCGCCAGCAAAGGGCACCCACCCCCAGCCTTGCCCCAGCGCGGCGTCCCTGCGTGCCGGGGAGCTGCCACTGCTGACTTTCCCCACCTCCAAACTGTGGTGTAGGGAACGCAGAGTAGGATCCTCAGGGTAGGAAGGGCCACGACTGAGCCATGAGAGGCCATTGCAGCTGCTGGAGGAGATCCCAGGGCAAAAACTCATGCCCCACCTTTGGTGCCAAAGCTATTGCCAAGGCATTTCCCCTTACTGTGACCCCCTTCAAGTAGAATGGAAATGAGTTTTCCCGCAGGGGAGGCTGACAAGGTGGAAGCTGAGCTTTGACCCACATATATATTAAAAATTACTTTCTCTATGTTCACTTACATAAACATTTTTCTAGTATTTAGACCGCATTTTTGTTTATAGGCTTTCTCAATGCAAAAACTTAGCCAGAGCTTTCTGGAGTCACTTAGGATATGATCTCCTCACAGAACACAGAAGGTTTGAGAAAAGCATGGGGCCTTGGTTAAAAATAATTTATGCTGTTTAAAATACTTCACATAATTTTAAAATATTCACTATATTTAAGCACAGACAGAATTCCCATAGTTTCACAAATGCTTCTTGAAGACTGTGATTGACAACATGGTGTCCACAGAAAGATTTACCATTTTCAGGTGCTCCAGCTTTGATTCAGCACTGAGTGAAACAGCAGTATAAATAATTAATATTGTCCTGTAAAAGCAATGGCCAGATATTACATATATTTTAATCAGGCCTGATGAGAAGGTTCAGTATTTTTCTTCAGAACATTCTAAATACCGGCCTGGCATGGATTTTCTGGGAGAAGCACAAGGGAGTTGTAGCCTCCCTTCTAATACTGCCCACACTTTGTGTCTGCACCCCAGGGCAGCAGCCATCCTTCAGTACGATAGGCTATGACCAGAGAAATAAACTTTAGATCTGGAAAAGTACTGAAGTATTCAGAAAGGCTACCCAGGAAAATGGTGAAGGTTTTAATTCACACTGAGCCTGTGTGGCTGGAAGGATAAGTACAAGCATTAAAGCACAGGAGTTCTCTTGCCAGCTCTGCCACTAAGTCCATGCAAATCACTTAATCTTCCTATTTGGTTACCCCTCTGCTAAAAGGGGAATGTTAATATTTATTTACCTTCCAACTCACAGGCATGTTGTGAGGATTAATTAGTTAATAACTGTTAAGTGCTTTGAAGATACAAGTGACTCTGCAGAATACTAAGTATTATTAACTAACATTAGGCTAATGATGCAGATAGGAGTGGCAATTTTTTCATTAGCTGTATCAAAGCAGAGACCAGGATTCAGCACTGAGGTTCATGGTAGCTAGTGAAAAATTAACAAGGTTATGAAAAAGATTAAAAAATATAGTGAATTTATTTCCACTGGTCCACTGGAACATAAAAAAAACCCCAAAAAACCAAAACAAAAAAAAACCCCTAACCAAACAGCTGTGCAATTCCTGACCTAGCAAAACCCTGCCTCTATTAGTAACTCAAGACCGCATTCTGAAAGCTGTTGCTTTGCGCCTTGATTAGTCATTTCCAATATGCAAAGTGTTACGGTTTTGAGTTGGTGGCAATTTCCACTCCCACATCTTGCTCTGCACCTCTGAAAATAGTGGCACAGCTTAAGGGAGGCAAGTGCAACATGCAGGCCTTATATACTAAAATTTCAAAATAAATTTTCTTGGCATTAATTTCTATCAAACTTCGGTGAAAAATCCAGACAGTTCTGGTGCAACTGAGTAAGAAGGCTGGTTCTGCATTCAGACAGATCTCCTGGTCCAAAGGAAGGGACAGCCTGGTGCTTGTGAGGGCTGGCTGCTCAGGAACAGTGTGCACCTCTGCCTTACGCTACTGTTATAATTCTAGCAAAGAAAGATGGTAAAGACACAGCCTGGAAAGTTGAGACAGCAACTAAAATAACTTCGGAAGATGCTTCCTCTGAGCAGCTGTCCACATAGCTCCACTGAGGAAGCCAGGTGCAGCTCCTAAGAGCCATCAGTAGCCTCCACCTGTGGACCTAAATCACTTGCTGCTTATACAGAAAGACCAGGAATTCCTCAATTTCAATTACAGTCAAGCATTTGGTTGATATTTGCAAACAATCTACAATTATAGTATATAACAGTATTTATTTCTATTTTATTATCTTGTATGATTCTCAATACTGTAGTTCCAGGTCCGCAAAGCAGCATTTTCTCAACTCTCTTTTTTCACTTCTCCTCCTGAGCCAGCAAACTTAGTTTTGGTTCTTTATTTTTTTAATTACTTCTGTGGTAGCAGAGGTGGGTAAACACACAGTGATTTTAGGAGGGAAAAAAGATAACACTCCATAGACCTCCTTTTTAGTAAGTCTTCATACAACTGTTCTCATCCTGGACAAAATTTTTAACTTCTATTATCTCACAATATTGTTGTACAAAAGAAAGATTATGAGACAGAGCAACACAGAACTTGAAAAAGCTGAGAAGAGAGAAGGGTTCCATTTATCTCCAAAAATTTTCAAAACTTTTTTGTGTTACAGAAAACACCTTAAGCCCTGGTGCGGTGAATGCCTTTTGGCAGACATTGTGAGGCAAAGATGACCGAAGATACCCCCAGACTCCTTTAGATGAAGACAGCGGCCCTCAGGCAGATGGATGATTAAGGAAGCAACACAGCCAGGCTGTGCTGTACTTGTTTGACCCAGTTGAGAGGAAGGAGGCAATTCCTCTACTCTCACTTCCAGACTACAAAGCTCAGAGGCGCAATGTGATTCTCAGAGGTACAGGTTTGACACCAGCTTGAGAAGGCTCATTTCTTTCTGCGGTACAATGTGCTAAGTCCTTTGGGGATCCCTACCTTGTGCTCAGTTTCCCAGGTCCTCTCCTCCTGGGGAGGGTGGGAGAAATGCCTTTGTGAAGCCATCCCATCAAAAACACTTTTGTCAGAAGAGAAGCAGCTTCTGCAACTAAAATAGGTTGGGAGAAGAGTTTCTGCTGAGCCAAGCGAAAGCTCCTGAAGCCTGACATTCAGTTACAAGGCCTTGTACAGCAGGGTGACAAAATGTAATTAACCCTTAGGTACATTAAGTTACTGTAAAACTTAAATACAGCAAATATCTTTAACAACTGCATCTCAACACAGGATATAAAGAGGTTGAATTTCACATTTCAGTATCAGGCTCAAAGTAGTGGTGACTATCAAGGATGCTTGGCATTTTAAGTAGTCTTCTGATGATCAAGTTCTGTTTTCAGATATTTACAACATGACTAAAGAGTATTGATTTGAAGTTTTATGTAACTCCACCTTGAATTTGATCTATTTATCTTAGCAATATGTGGGGATTTTTTCCTTCTAAAATACAGTGAACAAAGACTATTTTGCATGTTAAAAATACATCCATTGTGACATATCTCTTCCTGCATCTTATTTACTAAGATCTAACATAAGCTCAAGATTTCTGTTTGACTGCAAACACCAATGCACATTATGAATATACCTACAATCCACTTATAATACAGGAAAGGTTTGAAATATTTAAGCAAGAACAAAGGCCAAATACCTACTCTAAATATCTTGCCCTCTGGACATATTGTTGCTTAATCAATTTTCACATGGGTTTTACTTTTGCTGCTGAAATTGCTGGCTATTGTTTGACACTTAGTGTTGGACTCAAAATATTATAAATCTGAAATGCTAATGTGTTTTCCACTGTATGTGATTCCTACCAATCAAATACATCATCCACAGTTACTTTTATCTCAAGCCAAGACTAGCAGGGCAAAACAGAGTCTTTTATTGGCTTCAGAGCTTCTTCCATTAAATTCTCTGCTTTTTCAACCTCCAAAGCAACCACAGGCTGCCAGCACCATCCCGGATTTTATTTTGCAGTACTATGAGCCCCTCTTCCTCACACATGGAGAATCAGAGGGGCTGGGATCCTTCTTGAGGCAAGGAGGCACATTACTCACAGGCTGCCTGACAACAGGGGAAATTGCTTTTTCTTTTTGAAACACAGTGAAGGGGCAGGCTCAGCCAGTGCAGAAGCTTCTGCAGAGCCTCCGGGAAGAAGAGGAAAAACACTTCATGCTCCTTGCCAAGACGTTTTAGATGCTAAGTGGAGCAGCAGCAAACCTGAACCAAGAGACTAAAGCCCTCACAACCCAGCCATGCAAACAAGGAAAACAACCCTTCAGGAACAGATTTTTTCAAACAATCCATAGCAAAACAAGCAAATGCACATTGTTACAAATAGCATTGCCTCTTATCATACATGAACCAGAGATGCTGCTGTTCAAAGGATGAAAAAATTGGGTCCCATGGGCACAACATCCAGTGCTTCAAAACCTGCTAAATTACCAATGCATCTTCTACATTTTGCAACATAGGCAAGCACTCAGCTTCATCACACACAGCTCAAGCAAGCAGATCCAGCACGCTTTAAATTGTGTTGAGCAGATCTGGCACAACTTTTTTGCAGTTCAAAAATAGAAGAGGAGAACCTGCCACAACATCCACAGAAGATCTGCAATCGCTCACCCCAATGTCCTGGGCACGGAGATGCTGTGAACACAACACAAAGTCAGTGCAAGCATCTCATAACTCTTGTTGACATTATGACAGCTCCCAAGGCCAAGAGCCAAACACTGTAATTCCTACTTGTGTTGCTCACAGGCTAAAGAAACACAGTGTCACTCTGAGGGCAAACACATTTTTCCATTTTCCTGCATAGCTGATTTTACATATAAAAGTTAACATTAAACATCTGACTAAAACTGGCCAGAGGACACCATTTTTTCTCTGGAGAAAAAGAGGGTATGTAGCATCTACCATGGCTAAAATCCAAAGTAACATCAAAGCGCTCTTGTATCCAGGGCAGTGGAAAAAGATCCATCAGCATTCAAGACACCAGACTGCCAAAGCTCCTGCCTACCAATTCCTACACAGAAATTTTGGTGTAAGACCCACACAGATCCTCATATCTAACTCTGAAGAATTAAGAGGGCAGCAAGAAATGAAAGTGCTGCTACACCTCTAAATGCTAATATTTTTAATAGTTTTGTAGTTTCATTGTGTAGCAGCCATGCATTTTGGAAAATGAGATATAAGTGGATATGTAACACTGCAGTGATAGCTGCTTACAGCAGGTTGCTGAGATAAACACATACACTGCTACAACAGATGTATTTAATTTTGTATGTGCAGAGGTCATTAATAAGTTAGATTCAACAGTGATAATAAACCTTGAAAAGAAATTAACTGGTTGATTTTCTTCTTACTGAATCCACATATTTCTCATTTGTTCTGGCTGGCAGCATAGCAACCTATTAGTTAAGAGTGGCTTGTTTGCTTTGTCAGAGCTGTTGTCCAGATGTCTAAACACGTATATCATTACATAAATTACAAGTTTAAAATCACAGTGTTTGTTAACATCAGAGTGTAAATTCATAGAATATATGAATGGTGGGGCGGTGGTGGTGGTTTTTTGGGAGTTTTGTTTGGCAGGTTGTTTTTTTGGGTTTTGGGGTTTTTTGCTAGACTTGAAATAAAACGTTACATAAAGGAGACAGACATTCAACCACTGAAAATCCACATCAACATGCTGAGTTTATTACAGAACAGCTCGCTGGAAATTATTGAGTACTAATCTTTTAATACTGCAGCTGATCCTTGGTCAACCTGCTACAAGAGCAAATTGCCATTCCCAGCTGTGCCATACTATAAGAGGATAAACATCAGAGTGGCCCTTAGGAACAACCTATTTCGAGAATATCTCCTCAATCTTTTACAGCTAATCAGAGCGACATTAACAGGAGGAAAGCTGCCAGAAGGGAGCGTATGTAAATATCAATCCAACTGGATGCAGTAAAGCACTGCCTACTTTTTTTTTCTTTAAATGTAGTCAGATATTGAAAACTCACTATTAAAAGACTGCAGAATTAAGACTCAGGGATCTAACACACAAACAATCTGGGACTAAGTACTTAGGAGAGTCTCTTCTCTCTCGTTGCAATAAAGCCACAGTGGAGCTCAGGGGGGAGTTATGTACCTTAATGCTCAGCCTGTTTCAAGGAGAACGTGGTGGACTCCCATATCTGAAGTCACAGTGCCAACCAGAGCATGACGTACATTTGGAATCCAAATGTCTCTGGATCTTACCAGCTGCTGCATAAGAGAAATTTTCACTGAAACAAGTTGTGATCAGCAATTTTTCACTCCACAAATGCATTTTCTTTTTCAGTTTCTGCAACTTTCATTTTCATTTGCACTGATTCTACCTTGGGATTCCTTCACAATTTCAAGGTGACTGCTCTAAGTCACAACTGAACAAGAACCTCCCTTGGATCTCACAGCAAGTCTTGTCTAAAAAAAAGTCTGTCAGCATTTGTAAGCTTTTTAAGGCAGAAATACTTACTTATTGTTTGCACAACACCTAAAGGTATGGGACCACCAATCTATCCAAGGTCTTTGGCCACTACTGCAACATTAACATTACATAATGACTTTAAATTTATAATCCTTTTGCTTTCTGTTGTATATGGAAGAATGTACTCATATTAACTGTCAGATGGCAGATGACTAAACACCACTTCTTTTTATTATCCCCACCCCATTCCAAGATGACAGTATACAGTAACTGCAGAATCACAGTGTTTTTTTAATGTACTACAAGATGGCAAATAACCTCCCTCACTTCCCAAAACATTTATGAGGATAAACAAAGGCTTCTGGAGAAAACTATTTTACTGTTGTCTTTCCAGTGATTACAGAAATATGGGCTAGACATTTTTTAATACTGATAAAACCTAGCATATGGGCAGGGCCAAGCTCTGCGAAAGTCATTCTGATGCTTCTAACTCTAACCCACTCTTCTGGGTCAAAATATCAGAGGAAGGAAAAGATATTTCTCCACAAATAACCACCCCCAAGGCAGCACCCATCCCACGGTGTGGGCAGGAAGGGCTGTGTTCCCTGCCTGCTCCTTCCCCATCACAAACAATTCAGCTGCATCCACGCAGCGTGACCCAGGCCAGTGAACAGCTGACTCTCTTAACTACAGCTCTTGAGGGTTAATTGCTCTCTCTGGTCTTGCTTTACGCAGTGTTAGCACTCACACTGTCGGTTCCTGCTGGAATTACAGCCTGAAAAGAGACTGGAGGGACACAAAACGTCTTGACATTTGACTACTGAAAACTGGGGAGCGGTGTTAATCATTGAAAATACCAGAGTACATTGAGAACTGCTAATAAAACAGGTAGCTGAATATAATTTATACATATTTTCCATTACTTATGTCAGAGCTAGATCTAAAAGCTGGCGCTAAAGAACAATTTTTCTTACCAGTTTTACAAGCTCTTCCTTGGCACGTGTGCCTGCTATAGCACAGACCAAAGGGCTTCACAGGGTGGACAGGCATTATATGCTTTTTTTAATCCCCCCTCACTAACATCTTCAACAAAAATGGTAGATTCATCTTTGGCCTTCTACCTGCATGGGGAATATTTGACCAACCCTCACGAAATGAGCCCAGTTTGAAAGCAGCCAAGGTTACAAAATAATTTGAGCCACGCAGACAGTCCTTCCCATCAAAACCGTGTGTCCTTCTGCTGATGCTGCCAGAATCACCGGAAAGGCCTCTCCAGACCCACAGAAGTGACTTCCCTTTCGTGCCAGCGCTTCCCCGTGTGCAGGAGGAAGGACAGCCTTGTGGCTCACAGAGACTTGGCTGTCAGCATGCGTGCCTTCTATTCCTGGTGGTCACCAACTTCTCTTGTGACTTCGGGACAGCTGTCCAACTTCTCCACCCACCAAGATGTCTGTCTGCTATACAACATAATTCAGTTTTGCCCTTAAAAAGAAATACTTTTGGAAAATGTAATAGCTGGGCATAGACTGGAAGTAGTGTAAGAGTTAAAAATGTTGTTATTTTCATGGTGCTGTTATTTAGTGGTGTTTCAGTTCTCTTTGAGTAAAATTTTCATCAGATATATAGCGTCTTTACCTGAATATTGTCTACAGTGTCAAGGCACAGAGAGGCAACTATTTAAATATATCTATTTTTCTGCACCTGAGTATGGAATGTGGCAAGTACAACCGAAGCAAGCACATCTTGAACTCACTCCACCTTCAGAGTTATGGTAGTTTTCAAGAATAAAGACAGCAATACTGTTTATATGTATTTCTTGTAAATCCCTCCCCAGACAACTGCTATCAGATCAACATTCCACATCAAACAATTACTGAAAATTTTCGATGTCTGCCTCATTTAATTGTAATTAGATGTATTTCCAGACCCCACCAGCACAGTGCAGTGTAACAGGTGTCCACCTGAGTGACACAACTCACATGGCTCAAAGGAAGGAGCAGCTATATGGCTACACATCCTTTTACTCCTAAATCCCAGTGCTAACATGGATTTTGATGCAAAACAAACCAAAAAATGTGCAGGATCTTTGTGGTGCTGCTCTCCTGCAAAGCTGGCTGGAAAGATGACTCACAGGGAAGTGGCATACTGACCACATTCTAAAATATTTTCTGCCGGTTAGAAACAATTGTTTTCAAAAAAGTTTGAATTCCAAAAATAGACAGAGGCATCAGAGAGGCTTCCACTGACAGACTTAAAACACTATGTATTCGATATAAAGCTGAAGGCAGCTTCTTTGTGAACCCAGAGTAAATCAATTTCTTCAATCTTGACATTAAAGAAAAAAAAAGTTACCTTATGTAAATAACCAGGCAACCTTGAACTGGAACTTGCAATTAATTTCAGAGCTCACGTTCTCAGCCTACCTCAACAAAACAAATTTCAGGTGGCTCATCTGAACACAGAAACTGAAATAAACTCAGTCTGAAAGAGAGGCTAAAAACAGTTTGAGATATCATTTCTTTTCCTTGCATCATACAGTTTCCCTTCAGCTCTGAGGCTGCCTAGCTTAAGGCCTGCTATAACAATGCAAGGAGTGATGTCATCCCAGGGAATTTTTTCATCAAAAGTACTGTATCGATCACCATCATCTATGACTTGTCACTCCATTTCAAAAATAGTTCATATTAAATTAAGCTATTAAGCATTGGATTACAGGTGTCTTTTCACATTTTAATTTCTCAGATAGAAGCAAAGTGAAATTGCCATCTAAAACATTCTGCTGCCTTGTATTATTCACAACTTTCTGCTGAAATGATTCCAGATCTATTGCAGAAATGCTAATTCTGGTTTTGTTCATGGAGCTCCTGTGCAGAAGTTTTGCTCCTGCAGGGCCACTGTGCACAGAATTATCTGGAAATGCCATGTGCACTGTGAGTTTGCTGGGTGTGCAGGAAGAGGTCAACAGGTTTTGTGCTCCACATTATCATCACGAAACATTGATACAATCAGGGTATATCCCCAAGTATGAATAAGCTACTCAGATCTGCTTCTCTGCAATTGCAGCACAGGTACAACATTTTTGTGTTGGTTGGTATTTCCTAATCAATACTCAAGTGTGCACACAGTTTTGTGTTCTTTCATATTACGATAGGAACGGCAAGTCAAACTGTCCTGTTGTTTGACTGAAAATACGGATTATGTAAAAATGAAGTTCTTTCTCACCCAAACTGGTACAAACAGCACTGCTTTCAAGCTAGTCACCCCCTCCAGTGACAACTGCTTTGTTCCGAACCCATTTGATAATTTTCCTGTAGCATCCATGTCTAAAGGGACAGCTCTGTGCAGAAAAACAACTATGGAAGCTGTTAATGGGATCAAGCTGTTGATTTTCATTGTCTCAGCTCCCAGAAGCTCCAAGAGCCAACATGGAGACTACAAGAGAAACTTAGCTTTCAGCACTGATTTCAATGCAGCAGTATGAGCTACCATCACTAATGCAGGAGTAGAGTTGTTTTCATGGCACAGTTTGAGATGTTACAGGGACCTTCCTTTTGTGGAGGTCAGGTTGAAAATCAGAACAAGTAGCAATTAATCCTTTTCCTCCACAAGCATCAAATGCCTTGTCAACGACAAGGAATCCTCATTCCAGAGGGTCACATATGCTACACAGAGCATGAACATACAGAGCTGCTGCACGTGTCTTTATCACACCAAAACCGTAGGCTCATTAGTACTGTCCTGAGGGAAACAGTTCTATTTTTATCATTTATCCAGCTATTTTTAGAATTTGAAAAATTTCCCAAGAAATGTCATAATCTCCTGCAGTTTACCGATTAAATTAGCTATCAAATACAGTATTTAAAGTCTGATCAAAGGGAAGTTGTTCAAGCTCCTCCTCTTTACCTCCCCACTACAGCTTATAAAACCCAACAAAGTAAAACCCACAAACTCAATTATTGTGAACAGAAATGGACAATAAATTCTTCTACTTTACAACCAGCTACGGAAAGCTGAAAACAAAGTATTCTCCCTCTTACAAAGATATAGGGCAGTCACAGGAATATAGAAGGAAGGAGAAGTTTTTCTGCAGACATTTCTATGGATTGTGTCCGAATAATTAGGTGTAGGGAGCACATTTAAATACAGTCTGAGAAAACTTAATTTTTTTGCTTGAAGTTCTCAATAACTAAAAATTGCATTAACTAACACCCGAGGGAATATTCATGCATTTTTCATACAGGAAAACAATCTGCATGCAAATGCCATCCAGACTCTCTCTCAAGTGTCTCAATCTGACTTAGAGCCAGTCAGTAAAGAAAGGACTTTTCAGCCCCTGGACTCGCCCCCAGGGAGAGCACACTGCAGGCACGAGGGGAAAGGAGCTCTTGTTGGCTTAGGTTACATTTTGATTCCTGAGGCCAGTGCCTACTGAAGGACAAACCAGCTGCTGAACACATTCTGCTTCAGTGGAACATCTTTTCCCAAGGTCCCTAGTAAGTTTAAAAAAAAAGGTGAATAAAATTGCGTGTTTCACTAGAAACTCCCCGGCCCCTTCCCCACCCGGATCGCTCCCGCTCCCCTCCCCGCTCCTTCCCCACCGCCGTCCCTGGGGGCGCTGCGGAGGGCGCGCCCCCTGCCGGGCGGCGCGGGAGCTGCAGCCGGCGCCGGGCAGGGAAAAACCGAGCGAAAAAGAAGGAA